>JACXGI010002754.1:0-10419 GCA_016801175.1 Esox masquinongy | reverse complement strand
CTGCAGTGCAGGCAGCATGGTGGTGGAGCACTCTCCTCCGTCTGCATGTCCTCCTGACTGTCCCAAAGTGACCTTATTTAAGCGGGTACGATGATTGTGGTGAGCTGTGATTACACAGGCAGTGCTTTATTCACAACACGTTTCATACCATGTTGCGTCGAATTCCCTCCTCCCTCATCATCCCCAGGCCCTCAAAAAATATAGGGAAAGTCAAGCCTTGCACCAAGCAGTAGGGAAATTTTGAAAATCATTATCATTTTATTGCTGTTTCATCAATCACATTTGCATGCACAATGTCCCCCTGAATGCGATATTGCTCCGCTCAGCGGTACTGGAACTAACTCTCCAAGACAATTAGTCAGTTTTTTGACTTCCTATTTTTTTCTTCCACTACCGTGAAGCATTTTTAATAAAGCTATGGTGGCTTTAATTATATTTTTAGCTCAGTGTATGTCAGACTTTTGATAATTATCTTTGAAATGCTGAGTCATTGCAATTTAGCAGGGGTAGCTAGCATTACATGATGCTTCCTGTCCTCACTGTTAGATAGCCATTCCTTAGTCATACATCCGTGAACAACATCCCACCAGGCAGGCTGGTCAAAAAGGCACAGTGGAGGTTGGACCTGGCACTATTTAGACTGGCTGTATGTATTGAGCATCAAAGAGTGCAGATATAGGAACATTTTGGCGTTTTTAGATCGTAATGAGTAGTTATTTGCGCAGGGTAGACACGTGATCCCAGATCAGAGCTCCTGCACTTTAAAAACGCTTGATAGATATGTGGCCCTGTCAGAGACTTGCTATTAGATCTTCAAGGGTTTGGTAGAGGCGGGTAAGGTCGTTCCACTGTACTTGGTAGAGTATGGTGCTTGTAACGACAGGGTTGTGGGTTTGATTGCTTCCTGGGGCCAGGACGAAAAAATATGAAAGTGCACATACTCTGAACTCTTGTTACTGTAGGTCGTTGGAAGATGCTACATTGTGTAGAGGAGTGGGGTGAATGGAAGCACAAGGGTTTGATTGCACCAGCAGGGAGCTCAACCAACTGTGAGTTGAAGTAGTCATTGCAGACGGAAGATGACAAGTGCCTGAATTAGTACCTGAGCCACTTCCTGTGTGAGATTAGGTCATACTCAGTGTATGTTGTAGAGCATGAATCTGCAGGAGCATGTCGCTACTTTTATATTTGTGGACAACAACAACATGCTGTCTAGAGTCACGCAAAGGCAATGAAGAGTTGTTGGAGTGGACATGCCTTCAGCTGGAGGAAGAGCATCTCTGTCTTGTTGAGGTTAAGCTTGGGGTGGTGGACCAACAACCAGCCAAGTATTACTGGATGAATGCAATTGCAATGGTTTTATTTAAATATGTGTGCTAGGTACCATTCCTAATGAAATGTTTCTGTGGAAGCAGTTTGGGGGATGTAAAATTCAAATCACTTCCTGAATTGAACGACCACATTTTTAGCATTTTTTGATTTGTTAAAACGAGGGCTAATCTCTAAAATAAGCTTTGGGCTCAGTGTGAAAAAATGTAGTAAATGTAATTAAGGTTATAAACACGTACATTTAATCTCTATGGGAGGTACTGCAATGATTAAAATAAGAATTTTACTGACTTCTAATTAAAATTGACCGCAACCCTGTTATATACAGTACTTCCTCCATATGGATTCCAATAATGGATTTTCTTCATCCATATAACCAGTAGGGGGTCCTCAGGCAGGTCTCTCCAGTTTAATGACAAATTGATTTTCCCATTTAGTGATCAAATCGTCATGTCATCTACATAATGCAAATGTTATATATTTAGGATATATATAGTTTCAGAAAAGACATTTGGCAAATTAAAGTTTGAAGCATGAACTGTGGGGTACAGCATTAAGAATCAAACATGATAAATGTGTAACGGTTGAAGTTTCACTAAAGTATTAATTTGATGACATCCTTCCCCTACTTGTCTCAGTGTGGAACTTGAAACGAATTGGCCAGAAAATGACATTAAAAAAATCTGTCAGCCACAAGATATGCGGGTGGAGGGAGAATAAAATAAAGAGAGGCAAAGATAAAAAAAATTTTTTTTAAAAAACGAATAAACAACTATCACCATTTAGTCTGACGGACGGCGCAGAGAGAGGTTGCTGAGGGCTCCGATGTCATTAATGAGAAGGAGGCTGTCTGGACAATTGATTGAGTCCCGGTTGTCACAGCATTCCCCTTCTGGAGTAGTGCACTACAGAGGGAATATGGCGTCATTTGGGAGGCGCTCTGGAGGAAGTGCAGGTGTGCAGTGATTGTGTCAGCATGCACGGGATGCAGGACCTCTGGGATGGCAGGCTTTGATCCGGTGAACAGCCGAATTTGTTGCCGTGAAAACACACCGCAGTGGTGTACGTTTGTGACGATGGGGGAGGAACCGTGTGGCGTTCCGTTACAGACCAACACAAACATGCCTGAGTGGGACACACATGTATAAAAGTGTGCGGAATGGCACACATACACACACATACCCAGACACACAAGAATACCCAGACAGTGAGTTCAAATGTGCCTGAACAAGATGTCCCATTTATATCTACCAGATATATTACGCTGGGGAAGGAAGAGAAAAGCCAAATTGACATGCAGAGACATTTGTCTGTGCCGCACCTTAATGTCTGCGAGCAACCAAATTATTTGCGTGAATAAAAGATCATGAGCTTGACTCAGTGCAGAGAACTAAATCAACCTGCGTCTGAAATAGCCCCCTGTTCCCTATATACAGTGCACCACTGTGCTATATTCCCCTATAAAGCAGTGCACTATTAAGGGGTGCCCTTTGGGACAAGAAAATTAGGAATGACAGCCCACAGCACTGTCTCTGAGAAACTGGCGCTCTTGTTCTATTCTGTTCTGTTCCAATGGTTGAGGGATGTATGACTGGAGGCTAATGTTGAGCCTGTTGATGTATGGCCGGATGCATACTGAGATTGTGGAATCTAATCACTCCCAGTCTCACAAGCTTACAACTGCATACCAGTCAGGAAGTACTCGCAAGCAACTACGTGCTTAGAGGAGAACGCGAAAGCCCAATTGAGAATACAGGTGGCCAAGCTTCAACGAGGAGTCGCTAAGGGGCGAAGCGACAAGTCGGCCCTTGTCCACCACACATGCCCGGACCGTGCTCAGCCAATTCACACCGCCGCATGCCGCGCCTCCCAGCGGGATTCAAACCCCTGGCTGCAATGACGCAGCTGGACTATCATGTGAAGCACTTTCTTTACAATTTTGTCATATCCCAATGCACGAGATATTCCTTTCCTCTATCTATTTAGTCATTTTATGTGCCATGCTTTTCCCACAAAACACAATGGAGACCCTACACTCAACCAGTTGACCAAAGTGTTTAGAATTGCAGGAAATCTGGTCGTGGTTGGTCCAGTTGCATGTGACACACGTGCACTCCTGTGTGGATTTGTGTCTTTCTACACTTTCCTGTTAAATGATGCATAAGAAAACCAGAAAAATATATTTTAAAAATCAGTGAAAGAGTTGCCGGAAACAAGCTATAAGATTGTTATATTTTCTCTGTGCCAACAAGAGGGCCCCTCCTTAGCTTCCAGAAATGCTCAAACCCTACTTCCATACTCAAGGTCTTTGTTCTAACTCCTCTGATATTTTGTCCTTCCCACCCCTACGGGAGGGCAGCTTTTGCTAAGCCCAATCACAGCTCCTTTCTGTCCTGGCACCTAAATTTCCTGGCACTTGGAATGGTGCAACCAGCTTCCCCTTGAAGCTAAGACAGCAGTCCCTGCCCATTTTACAAAATCTTTTGAAACCTTTTTAAATAGTATTTGAAATAACTCCACACATTTCCGCACTGCTGCCTTTCGTGAACTTGCAATTTTTTTATTTTCTTCTGACTGACTTTGTTGATGGCTTGTGCACTGAGTAAGGTGTACAGAACAGTATGAGACTGTTTTTCTAGCAGAGTGATTCTTCCAGTGCTGTCGTCCTAAAAACCAACACAAGGAGCTCCGTCACCAGTGTATCATATCTGACATCCCAGTGGAGCTCCGTCACCAGTGTATCATATCTGACATCCCAGTGGAGCTCCGTCACCAGTGTATCATATCTACCATCCCAGTGGAGCTCCGTCACCAGTGTATCATATCTACCATCCCAGTGGAGCTCCACTGGTTTGAGGTCCACACACGCACACACAGACACGCACGCACACGCGCACACACACACTCACACACAGACACACACGCACGCACACACACACACACACACACTCACACACAGACATGCATGCGCATTTTGCTTGAACACAGTATGTGTGGCATTATCATCCTGAGTGGAACAGAGTTGGGTTGAGTTGAGAGTGGATTTTCACTGGTACCAGACTGACCTGCTTGGTGAACGGGGACTTTAGGCTCTGGCTCACTCCGGAGGACTTCCTCCTTCTGGATTTGCAGAGGAGGAAGGTCCATCTGGCTACAGACGCTGAGGACAGCTTACTGGGAGAAAGGCCAATGGAAAACTGGACCCTCGTGCCAAAGGATTTGGGGTCCTGTTTGGACTGGCCAAACCCTCAGTGACATATGCTGCCAGAGTGAAATGGAACTGAGATGGACATGGCCTCAGGCTGCAGTGAAAACTCACTGGACTGGCCCTAGATTGCAGGGGGAAATTCACTGGACTGGCCTCAGACTGCAGGGCAAACACTGCACTAGACTGTCCCCAGACTGCAAGGGGAAACACTGCACTGGACTTGCCCCAGACTGCAGGGGAAACACTGCACTGGACTGGCCTCAGACTGCAGGGCAAACACTGCACTGGACTGGCCCCAGACTGCAGGGCAAACACTGCACTGGACTGGCCCCAGACTGCAGGGGAAACACTGCACTGGACTGGCCTCAGACTGCAGGGCAAACACTGCACTGGACTGGCTTCAGACTGCAGGGGAAACACTGCACGAGACTATGCTGACCATTCTGCCTCCCACTCTGTGTATTAGAATGCTGCTCCTGGCAACCACATTCAAACCTTTACTGATGAAGCGAGTCGGCAGATTCAACCAATAAAACACAATATAGCACTACGGTACGCTGTAGACCATGATCTGCTCTATATTTTAAACCCTGAAATGAATATGATTAATTCTGTTGCCCACATTATTAATGTTGTTCATACAAGGCTTTCTACATGGCTGGACATTACCGTCTTGTCTACATGCTAGCTACAGAGGTGAGACAGATGGTCTTATAAACAACACAAAAGTTGCCGGATAATTCCACTGTTTAACTGAGCACACTTACAGTAATATTCATTTTTGGCCTACATTCAGCACCAGTAATAATGTCTATGTAAGTTAGCTTGCTTACATAGCCTAAAGGTACGTGGCGAGTAGATTCAAAGACCTGCCTAAGATCCAGAGCAAATGCTCTTTGTTCCCTTAAGTACAAGACGTGTGTGGTAAAACAAATGTGTGTGTGTGTGTTTACGTGCGTGTGTGTGTGTGTGTGTGTGTGTGTGTGTGTGTGTGTGTGTGTGTGAGCACTTTCAGTTCAAAGAGAGCGGGGCCACAGCCCTGCATCACCCACAGAATACATATGGAAGCCTGCACCTCCAGAGGCTAAACCTGGCTAAACTAGGCTGAACCAGGTTAAACGCTGTGATTGCAGTGAGTAAATATTAACCTCTTCCAACCTCTGGAAGAAATGTGCTGAGCTTAAAATGCTGTGGGTTGTTTGGTAGCGATTGAAAAATCTCATAAATTACTTTCGTACTTTCTCTGAATGGTGGATCAGGCTAGTAAAGGGATGAGATGCCAACCTATTGTTGTCTAGGATGAAGCAGCATGGTGCTATTTCCTATTTGTGTCTGCTACGCCACCATTTCTATGTAAAGGTATAGGAAACGTCTCATTAATTTAAGAGAATGTCAACACAAAATACAAACTGAAGGTGTACGCAGAAAAAATCCTAGAGAACAGTCTAGATTCCAGACGCTCTTTGACTCAATTGTTTGAGTTCACTCTGAGCCGCGCACCAAGTCCAGAGACCCTGACAGCTTCAGGCATCAAAGTGATTTTTCCTTCAGGTTCCTACATGGCACTAAATATCAAGAGAATGCAGCCCGACTGATAGCCTGACTGACTGCCTGACTGACTGACTGACTGATTGACTGCCGGGTGTACTGACACCTTCGAGACAAACTACTCTAGTATTCGTCACCAATGGTTAACCACTTTTAAACATTGTCAGAAAACCTTTCACTTCCCTCAGCATGTGTGTGTGTGTTTGTGTGTGTGTTTGAGTATGCGTGTACATCCTGTTGAGCAGTGACAACAGATATCCAAACAACCCCACAGATCTCCCCTCCCCTCTCAACTTGGAAGAATGCACGGTTAGCTGGCGTCCATCTTGTCATCTCCATGGCTTGTGTCATGCTGGCAGAGCAGCCGTCACTCGATCACCCTCGAGAAGGCCCCCACGTACAGAGACTCTATCCACACAATGACACCCTTCTACATTTTGCATCACTCTCTCTTCCTCTGCAAGTCTGCAATCTAACATCTGCGGTAACTGTGCCGTTTGTGTACTAGAACCGGGTGCCGTTACCGATTGCACTGTTTGTAGTGAGAAAACAGAAGCCTATATACTGCTTTGAGGGAGTTAACATGTCTTAGGATTGCATACAGTGGAAAGTATATCCGCAGATACACATCCAAATAGCCCCGTTCAACCTCTGCTGTTTTTCCCTGGTTAACTTCAGCTGCAGCGTGGTGACCGCTTTGTTGTTATTTGAATTCCAGATTATCCCTTTAATCCCGGACAAGGCTGCTGGGATAGTGTTGGCCACGCACTGTTTGTTTCACAACATTGTCAGTGGTAGCGTTTGGCTAGTGAAAACACAACAGACACTCTTAAACTGGGGTGTGTGCAGTTGATGTAATGCCAAGCTTCTTATTTGACCCTTGAATTGATTGCGTCATACACTCAGGTTATACCTTAGAGCAGTGTTTCTCAACCCTGCTCCTGGAGGCGCCCTGCCCTGCATGTTTTAGATCTCTCCCTGCTCTGTCACACCAGCTTCAAATGATCAGCTCATTAACAAGTCCTTCATGAGTTACATCAGGTGTGTTAGGGCAGGGAGAGATCTAAAACATGCAGGATGGGCTGCCTCCAGGAGTTGAAAAATACTGCCTTAGAGATAGGGCACAGGTTGTGGTATATGGTATATGGCCAGTGGCTGTTCTTATGCATGAAACGGGATCAAGTGCCAGGATGCAGACATTAGACATGTGCCCGAAAACCCCTGAGATGCCTTATTGCTATTGAACACGGGGGTGGTTTAAATCCTCAATGCTGATTGGCTGATAGCTGTGGTACATGAGATGGTATGCCATGGTTATGACATCACATCGCATGTTACTGCTCTAATTGCTCTGGTAACTGGTTCATAGTAGCAACGACGCATCTTGGCGGTTTGTGGTGTATTGCCAAAACAACACAACTCAGCGCCGTGTCCAAATTGTTCTAAATTCATCGACTCCCCTGGCCAATCAACCCCATGCAATAACACTCAAGTAAATTGCAGTAAAAAAAAAAACATTTCTACCACCACCAGTCACTTTAGGATTGGACACACCTCTCAGAAAGCAGTAAAAGCTATTCATGATGAAGTGTCTGTTTGCCCTATGTGTTTTTACCATCTCTCAGGGTAACGGTGAGCTTAAAGAACAGCCTACTGTAACTCCTAAAGTGGTGGTTTGCCCTTCTTCACTGTTATTTTTATGCCAGTCCTGTCACAACTGGCACCCTATTCCGTACACAGTGCACTGCTTTTCACCGGAGCCATCTGGTAGAAGTGCACTATAAAGGGCACTATTTATGTCTCTCCTGACCTATCTAGGCTCAGAAAATGCAGGAAAAGAGGGGGCAGTCAGCTAGAATGGAAAATAGTGTAACTGTGTCTCTCTGCATCTCCCTTCTGGTTTGAGGAGAAGTCTTGGCATAAATGCTTTTTCGGGGAATGGAGATGCAACCAGGGAAACAGCTGGAGATGATCTGACATTATAACAGAAGATCTGACTATAATGTCAGGGAAGGGGCACACCCCGATACAGAATACAAGGCCACTGTTATAAATACAAAGAACAGTAAGACATCACAGAACAATTGACTTTCTCACAGAGGAGGACAGCCACAGGTCACAGAGGGCCCCTGTGTTAAAAATGTCTGGCCAAGTTAATCATCTGTTCTCAGGAAAGGAGAAGATTCGGAAACCCCCTTGATGTCATCATATTAGTTACACTTCCTGGTTCCATCCTAACTGAAGCACCTGTAAAAGTCCCTAGGATGACTACTGTACATGTGTCTGGAGGGTGGTAGTTTGTTCTCATGTCAAATGCTAAAAATGCACATTTATATTCAAATTTTTTTATTCAGGAAGTGATGTGAAACAGCATTGAGTTGTAACAAACATCAATGATCTGGGCTGTATTATACTTTATAAACCGGGTGGTTTGAATCCTGAATGCTGATTGGCTGTCATATTTTAGATTACATACCACAGGAATGACATCACATATATTTTTACAGTTATAATTGTGTTGGTAACCGGGGCAATAAGGCGTCTCAGGGGGTTTTGATGTAATGCATAGGAAACATTCTTTGCCGTCATTGCACAGTGTGATTAGTAACATTGAGCATTGAGACCACAAAATATCCAAATCTATATCTATCATGCAGACAACATTTCCTCAATCAAATCAATCGGAAGTGGTCTTTAAAGTCATTTTTACAGTTGTCACAAAAGTCCTTAACAGATACCCTGCCTAAAATCACAAAGAACAAGCAATGTACTGTATTTCCAGAAGCACAGTGGTTAGCAAAATCTCCTTAAAGGCAGGAACCCACGAAGAAACCTAGAGAGGAGTAACGCAGGGTGACTGGCTCTCAATCTCTACAGTATTTTGGGTAGAAAGGGTGTTATTTATTCAATCTCTCTCTTTTTTTTGCTGATTGTGCATTTCCTGACAGTGGATTTAAGACCAGGAAATGAAACCCCTTGTGTTGGTCAACACTCCACCTCTCTGACCAACACTCCACCTTTCTGGTCAACCCACCACCGTTCTGACCAACACTCCACCTTTCTGGTCAACCCACCACCGTTCTGACCAACACTCCACCTTTCTGGTCAACCCACCACCGTTCTGGTCAACCCACCACCTTTCTGGTCAACCCATCACATCTCTGGTTGACACCCCACCTATCTCCTTCATAACTGAGCCAACAGGCCTCCCACTTTCAAGTGTGTGTGTGTGTGTGTGTGTGTGTTTGTGTGTGTGCGTGTCTGTGTGTCTGTGTGTCGGTTCGTGCGAGGTAGGATGCTGTCCCATCTCTGTTGTGTCCTATGTCTGGCTGTCTTGTAGGCTGCAGGATCAGGAAAAAATGTGGATCAGGAAAGATAATGTGAAAGATAATGTGGAAGATAATGTGATGGCCTTAACTATGTTCCAAATGGCACACTATTAATAACCTTGTCAGTCCCACCTTCACTTATCCTCTCTACTCTGTCTTCCTGTTTCACTCCTTTCTGTCTCTCTGTCTATCTGTCTGTCTGTCTACCTGTCTGTCTGTTTCGCTCTTCCATGTCTCCATCTCCATGTCTTTTTCTCCTCTCTAAATTTACCATAAGTTGTACTAGACAAGAATGTCAAGACTGCTAAATGCCTAAAATGTACATTTCTCTCTCTCTCTCTATTGCCTTGTGTAACCAGCTCATTTTCCACTCTAAAATGCAGACCTTTGAACTTCTTAGTGTAAATACACACACACTGGGCTTTTTTTTTTTTAATTCCCTGCTCGTGTTCTGTAGCTGTCATATATTTTTTTTGCACAAGCAATAACTACAGTTACTAAACAGTCAAATACTGCAGTGACACAGTTTCACGTGAGTTTAATGTTGTCCATTGTGCTAACAAACGTGGTCGTACAAAAGCAGGACATGACACGTTCTGTCGCTGATCGTCCACTGCTTTCTGATCCACTGTAGTTGCATGACTCCCCCGACGTCTGTGGAAACCACAGCTCTATTCCATTAAGCTGAGAGGTCTTTCCCTCCCTTACTGAGAGAAGGAGAGCATGTGGGGGTTTAATGAGATGATGCTGAAGCTGGGACAGCAGACAGGAGGAGGTCTATAATATATTATGGAGGGAAGTGGAAAGGTGTGTGCGTGCAAGTGTGTGAGTGTTTTGTGTGCATAATTACTGAATAAAGATGTGTGTGAGTGTAGAGGGTGGGGAGAGAGGATGTGTGTTCAGGAATGTGGATAATGCAAACACAGACATCTGGTTGATAACACTGCGGTGGTTTATACTTCTGTGTGGTGGTTGATAGTACTGTGATGGTGGTTGATAGTACTG
>JACXGI010002753.1:0-70109 GCA_016801175.1 Esox masquinongy | reverse complement strand
TCTGAATGGTTTAGGACCCGAATACATTTCTGATATGTTTGAAGAATATAAACCGAGCAGGGCTCTTAGATCCATGAACACTGGTCAGCTAGTAGAGCCCAGAGCCCAAACTAAACATGGAGAAGCTGCGTTTAGCACTTATGCTGTACACAACTGGAATAAACTACCAGAAGATCTTAGACGTGCCCCAAACGTATCCCTTTTTAAATCCAGGTTAAAAACACTACTCTTTTCACGTGCCTACGACTGAGCACTTAAACTTAACCACACTGTTTAGCCTTATAGCTTCCTATGTTTTTATCCCATTTCTAATCTTTTTTTTGTTCATGTTTTCTTATTGTATTTCTATTATTATGATGTTTTCATTTGTTTTGATGTTTTAATTTGAGTATTTGTTTTTATGTTATTGTATTTTTATGTATTTTTTATTTTATTTTTCTTTGTAAAGCACATTGAATTGCTTCGATGTATGAATTGTGCTATATAAATAAACTTGCTTGCTTGCTTGCTTGGTCTTTTCATCAATTTTGGAGGGACGTCCAGTTCTTGGTAATGTCTCTGTTGTGCCATATTTTCTCCAATTGATGATGACTGTCTTCACTGTGTTCCATGGTACATCTAATGCTTTGGAAATTATTTTTTCCCCTTATCCTGACTGATATCTTTCAACAATGAGATCCCTCTGATGCTTTGGAAGCTCTCTGCGTACCATGGCTTTTGCTCTGAGATGCAACTAAGAAAATGTCAGGAAAATCGTACTAGAACAGCTGAACTTTATTTGTGATTAATCAGAGTCACTTTAAATGATGGCAGGTGTGTAATGACTTCTATTTAACATGAGTTTGAATGTGATTGGTTAATTCTGAACACAGCCACATCCCCAGTTATAAGAAGGTGTGCACACTTATGCAACAAGGTTATTGTAAGTTTTTTTTTTTTTTTTTTTCATTTTTTCCCCTCAAAGATTTCAGTTTGTTTTTCAATTGAATTGTTCACATTATAGGTCACATTAAAAGTGGAAAAGGTTCTGTCATGATTTATCTTTGTCTCATTCTTTTACATCACAACGATCTGGCATAACAGCGTTGTGTAGATTTTTGTATCCACTGTTTGTATGTAACTTATATATCAAATCTGAGCAAATATGTTGTCAACATATATTTGGTTTGATCAACTAATCTACATGTACATATATGTCAACATATATTTCAACATATACAAGAATTAGCCGTTTTTATATACAGCTCCGGAAAAAATTGAGACCACTGCACCTTTTTCTTTCCTTTCCCAAAAAGTTGAAAAGGAAAGTTTTGAGTGAGGAATAGAAGCGTTCAATTTGCAGTGGTCTCTTAAATTTGAACCCTTCTGCACCATTTTTTCATGTCAGCTAAAGTTATTTTATAATTAATGTGAAAGGTCTGGACTGGGCTTAATGGGTACAAAGTGTTCACTTTAAGCCCATGTTTTTTCCAGATTTACAAGTAAAAATCCAGATTTACAAGTATAAGAAATTATTCATTCATTCAAATGTATTCATAGGCTAACATGTTAAATGCTTGAATTTAGAATGTTACCCATACAAATACAAAATAATTTCTGAAAAAGGATCAATTTCAAATATGTTTGAAATTGTTGACAGATCGTAAACTTGTACTTAAAGCTGACATTTGGGGTTATTACATTTAACGGTCATCAATGCATGATAAAAAAAAAATGAATAAACATTATTCAACATTTATAGAAATACAGGATTCGTCATCTTTGACACAAAAGGCATAATCTATCAGTAACATAGTATGGAGTTGCTGGGCTGTAAACAAACTCCAATCACACAAATTGCCCAGCAGATTGATGGTTGCTAACAGTACTTAACTCAACCATGTATTTGAGATGAACGATTTCTCACTTCAATAACGCAACTCATGCCATGAAGCTTAAATAAAAAGAGCTTTCTAAAAAGCAGACAATGTCACACTTCTTTTAGTTTGAACGACTTCAGTCATACACAACTTTTCAATGGTGTAGCCTCTCCCATTTTTTAAACGTTTTTGTTAATGAAACAGTAATGACGTGATCAGCTAGTTGTTGCACCCCTAGCACATAATGTATTTTCTTCTTGTGGGTATCACATCTAAAGATAAAATATTTGTTGCCATTGTAATATAATCTAGGTCTATCTATGTATGGTAGGCTGGTTAAATGTAAATACAAACACCAGTGCCATCTGTTTCAATACAATGGAACCAAATGGACTTAATAGGAACACTGGTGGTTTATGGTAAAATACCGTAGACAGAATAACACATTTTCTAGCAAATTTATTAAAAATTAAATGCACTGTGCCGGAAACTACAATATTATGCAAGGTTTTTATTGATCATGATAAATTAAATGTTTATTATTATTTTATCATTTACGTTTTGCTTTGGAAAGCAGATTTGTATGCAAATATACCCTTTAAGCCAACTTGAAATAAATAATGTAACTATATGGTGGTCATTAACACTGACGTTTTTCTGCAACTTCTAAATTCAATGACAGCCAGTTGTAGCACTTGGAAATCCATAATTAAACACACTTAATAATGGCAAATCTGATAAATGTTAAAATGATACATGGATGTAATAAGCATATACTCTATATTGATAGACATTGAACATGACAAAAATATACACCGATCAGCCATAACATTATGACCACCTGCCTAATATTGTGTCCGTCCCCCTTTGGCCACCAAAACAGAGATGTGTGATGCCCAAAGCATCACACTGCCTACGCCGGCTTGCCTTCCCATAGTGCATCCTGGTGCCATGTGTTCTCCAGGTAATCGACGCACACGCACCCGGCCATCCATGGGATGTAAAAGGAACCATGATTCTTCAGACCATAGCCACCTTCTTCCATTGCTCTGTGGTCCAGTTCTGATGCTCACGTGCCCATTGTAGGCGCTTTCGGCAGTGGACAGGGGTCAGCATGGGCACCCTGACTGGTCTGTGGCTACACAACCCCATACGCAACAAACTGTGATGCACTGTGTGTTCTGACACCTTTCTATCAGTACCAGCATTAACTTTTTCAGCAATTTGAGCTACAATAACTCGTCTGTAGGATCGGACCACATAGGCCAGCCTTCGCTCCCCACGTGCATCAATGAGCCTTGGTCGCCCATGGACCTGTCGCCGGTTCACCGCTTTTCTTTCCTTGGACCACTTTTGATAGGTACTGACCACTGCAGACAGGGAACACCCCACAAGGGCTGCAGTTTTGGAGATGCTCCAGTCGTCTAGCCATCACAATTTGGCCCTTGTCAAAGTCGCTGAGATCTTTACGCTTGCCCATTTTTTCTGCTTCTAACACATAAACTTTGACAGGTGCCATCATAACAAGATTATCAGTGTTATTCACTTGACCTGTCAGTGGTCATAATGTTATGGCTGATTGGTGTATGTAGTGGGCTTCAAGGATATGTGGGTTTTATAGGTACTCTTTCCCTAAATATACACTGCTCCAAAAAATTAAGTGAACACTTAAATCACACATCAATGAACAAAATATATTAAAGATCAAAATCTTCACTGTATATTGTGTATGTTGTTGTGAACAAAATGACGGAACAACGGTCAATGGAAACCAAAATTTCCAACCGATTGAGGGCTGGATTCAAACTCACACGGAAAATCATAGTAAGCAATTGAAATCACAAGCAGTTCCAACATGTGTGAATTTCATCACGGCAACTCATAATGTGACTCAGTAGCGTGTATGGCCTCCACATGCCTGTATGCACTCCTGACAACGTCTGGGCATGCTCCTGATGAGACGGTGGATGGTATCCTGGGGGATCTCCTCCCAGACCTGGATCAGTGCATCAGTGAGCTCCTGGACAGTCTGTGGCGCCACTTGGCAGCGTACATAACGCCTTCAATTGGATTCAGGTCTGAGGAACGTGAGGGCCAGTCAATGGCATCAATGCCTTCGTCATCCAGGAACTGCCTACACACTCTGGTCACATGAGGCTGGGCATTGTCCTGCACCAGGAGGAACCCAGGGCCCACTGCACCAGCGTAAGGTCTGATGATGAGTCTGGGGATTTCATGCTGGACGATGTCACAGGCTGCATAACGTCCACCACGACGTCTCCAGACACTTTCACCTCTGTCACATGTCTGTCACACCTCTGTCACTGCTCTCATCTGTGAAGAGAATGGGGTGCCAATTGTGGTTTTCGCTGGCAAATGCCAATCGAGCTGCCCAGTGCTGGGCTTTGACCACAGGTCCCTTTAGAGGACGTAGGGCCCTCATGCCACCCTCATGGATTCGGTTTCTGACAGTTTGGTCAGAAACATGCACACCAGAAGCCCGCTGGAGGTCATTTTGTAGGGCACTGGCACTGCTCCTCCTGTTCCTCCTCGCACAAAGCAGCAGATACCGGTCATGCTGCTGGATCGATGCCCTTCTACGGCCCTGTCCAGCTCTCATCGTGTAATGGTCCGTCTTCTGGTATCTCCTCTTGAGACTGTACTGGGAGACACAGCAAACTTTCTTGCGACGGCACATATGGATGTGCCATCCTGGAGGAGATGGACTGTCTGTGCAACCTGAATGGGCTGCAGGTACCGCCTCATGTTACCAGTAGTGACAAGGACACTAGCAAAATGCAAAACTAGAGAAGAATCAGTCAGGAAGGATAAGGAGAGAGGAATTGTCTGTGGCCACCACCTGCAAAACCAGTCCCTTTTTGGGGGTTGTCTTGCTGTTGCCTCTCCAGTGCACCTGTTGTCACTTTCATTTGCACCAAAACAGGTGACGTTGATTGACAATCGGTTATGCTTCCTAACAGCACAGATTGATACCTCTCAAGTTTAACTGACTTGGTGTTACACTGTGATGATTACGTGTTCCCTTAATTGTTTTGAGGAGTGTATTTAAATTATTTGATAGTCTTGCATTTCCATTGTCTTTGCTTACATTCTGTTTTATATAAGATATTGTTCAACAGGCCTTGTCACGTTTGCATTGTCTTATAAGACTTTTCTTACGAGTTACATACCCAAGCCAAAATCGCAGTATACTGAAAGTGTGTTATTTTGGAACCGCTTATGTTGTACTTTAGTACACTACATAGTATTAAAATAGTATGTGAATTTTGCACTAGTTGGAAGTCAGACTGCAAATGTGTAACAGCTTGTGCAAGAGAAGGAGCTTGTGCACAGAGTTACAGATATCATTCATGTATACACTAGATTGAACATTAAAGGACCAACAATTAAACCTTGTGAAACACCTTTGTTAACACGATTTGTAGATTAATCCAGGTCACTTTGAAACAGATGCAATTAAGAATATGGCCTAATTAGTTCTCCATAATGTTACACTTCCAACTGTCTCTAAAACCACAGCGTTGCAGTCTGTTACTGACTTTTTCTCTTATGGTTCATTTAAAGTATGTCCTATTTATTTGTCATTACAGTACTCATGGTGGGCTATTTCTCATAGTCTTAAAATTCAAAGGACTGCTGTTCTGTTCCTGCTAATGATCTTATTCTCTGGCTGTTGCACTGTGTGTTGAGTGTTGTAACATTCCTGCTGTGACACACACCAGACAGAAGGCATTACAACTGACCTCTTGGTACTAATTGGAGCACAAGTCTAAAATATTGTAGAAAGACATTTGTTCCCTGTGTGTGTGTTTGTGTTTGTGTGCGTTAACCTCTGCTGTACACCAACAGACAACTGGAAGATATTGTCATTACCTCATAATGATGAATGCATCATTTAAATAATTTAACAATTGCTGATAATCTATTGCTTGGTGCAACCAGTGACAGACAGACAGACGACAAACAGACAAACATATTGAGCACAGGATAATTGGCAGCTATTTTTGTTTGTTTGTGTGTCAAATTAACTACACAAGGCTTCAATCTAACAAAGCTAATGAGGAAACATCTGATCTGACACTACTTCAGAGGAATAAGTACACTTAACTGCTAATAGTAACTGCTAATAGTAGTCACAGCACACTAATAGAGAGGCACAAACAAATGTACACATGCACAGTCTGTGTCAATGTGTGCAAACTATACTGTATCTGTGAGGCAGTAATGTAATTTTGCTAACAACGCAGTGAGTTATGTGATTGTGCATGGAAAGTAGGATAATAACTGTTTAAGCTAATTCGACCCTCCATTTAAGAGAGTGTGCAATGATGCAGGCTCTACAAGTGAGGTGAAATCCCATAAGGCACCATGCTATTTTTTAGCTTGTGCAATTTCACAGAAAAGACTGGATAACATGACGTGCATTTATTTATGTCTGTTTTTGAGGCTAGGTGCAAATGTTCAAAATAAAATTTTGAATTGTATATCAGGCTTATTTGTTCTTTTAAATTAGAACTTCCTGCTTATTATGTTTATTAAATTGAACCAATTATGTCAGAATAGAGTCCTGAAGCTGATGAGTATTACAGTTTTTCACAGTAATGAACACACTAAAACTGGTTCCATGAACAATGTACACAAAACCATTTTGCAAAACAACTCTCTTTTTAAAGCACAGTTGTCAACATTTTGTCATGTAGAAAAACACTGGCATTTAATATATCAAACTTAAATCATCATAATTCTAACAGTCTCAACACACAGTTGTCAAGGTGTAAACACAAAATACATAATTAGTCAACAAGCAATCATGGTAAACCATGCCTCATTTCTGAGGCCCAAGAAATAGCCATTGTAAACATAGTTATCAAAAACAATATTATACATTTAAAGAAATCCAATAAAGAACAATAATTAAAGATTATTGCATGATCAAGGTATATTATGTCAGACAACATTGCCTCAGATGTACGTGAAAATCTCTGGCCCAGGTCTGTGTCATAATGCTATTTTTATGACTATAACACTATACTTGTGTATACTTGTATAACACTTATTTTATGTGATACTTTTGTGTGGATTCTGAGGGCAAATAAAGTTTAAGTTATATGACAGATAATGTTTTTTATTTTGTGTGAGATGTCTGGGTTTAATTCAATATGGAATGGGTTTTGTGAAGTGTGTTCATAGTTTTGAGAAAATGTACACTTTAAGGAAATGTGTGTTAGTTGTTGTGAAAAACTGTAAACCCCTAACCACTCTGTATAATTGTGTAAGGCATAGGGTGTGGATTGGTATTCACAGTATGAATGCAATGGCTCTCAAAAAGTATTCATCAAATTGCACTATTTCACATTGTTTTACACCATGAAATCAAAATGGATTTAATCAGCATTTTTTGCTACACAGAAAAATCCATAATGACAAAGGGGAAAATTAAAGCTGTTCTAAATAAATTACAAATATAAAAAAAATGGATGTATATTGAAAATGAAAACGCACAGTGTCATATTTTGATATGTTGTAACACAATAAAATGAGTGCATTGAATTCTTCTGAGAGACACTTTTGAGAGCTTTTCTCAAAGTTAAGTCATCTAAACATCATTATGGGCTATATCAACCATTCGTTTATGCAGTTTTTAATCAGTTTAGTAATCATGATAATAAGATATATTATAGCCTATGTGATTAGGAACCTATGTCTTCAGTCCAAAATGTCTGCTGCCAACTGTTAAACATGGTGCGTAATGGTATTGGCAGCTATCTCATGGGAGTCAGTGATTTTCATCATCCTTCATCCCTCAAACAATTTGAGGCTTTTATTCTTCAAGAAGAGTGCAATATCCCACTACACACATCAGAATTTGTATGACAGCATTTCAAAGACTGCAACTGTGCTCAAGGCCAAGGATGGTCCTACTCCTTATTAGGTCCTTGATAGTAATTTACTGGGTGTTTCTGTTATTTTGTCCACCCTCAATAAAAAAAACAGATAGCATAGCTGCAAGTGTATCTCAAGTCATAACTTTTATTTTTACACATGAGGTGGTTTGCTCTAGGTCTAATTAATTTTACTGATGAGGTGGTATGCTGTAGATCTTATTTTTTTACACATGAGGTGGTATGCTGTAGATCTTATTATTTTCTTCACTCCTTCTCCACCATGTATACTTATTTGTCCACAATACCCTCTTTCCAGAACTCTGTATACTGCCTCAAATAGCCCTGTTTCTGAGTTAATGCACTCTAAAGAGGAAAACCAGCAATGTAAACTAATAAAATTGCTTGCAAATGCTACAGATGAATCCCTGGTCCTCTTAAATGTTTTATTCCACGTCCCGCATTAAAATATTAGGGGCCTATCTGATGTTCTGCTCTGCCTATGCGGAGTGCCAAACACGTGTCTTATGAGATGGAAATTGGAGTATAATCAACCAGTGAGCAAACATTGAAATTGCTCCAGATACTATAATGTATATCTACAGTATATTTAATATAGGCTAGTACTTGAATTGGACCACAAATTAACTTGCATGAGAGGAAAAACTGAGATTGTAACATTATGCAGAATTTTTGTCAGATTAAAAGTAGAGTGCACACATTTTAAAATCTTGAAATAGTTGAATGTGATATTGGATTTTCAACTGATGAATGACTTGACCAGAGTCATATTAGTCCTCAACTTATAGTCTATCATTCTAGGTAAGACGCTTGTTCTGAAGATGAGTGACCCATTAAATTAATGCTGTTTTAAGGACTGACGTCCTATCCGAACAGTGGAAATAAGAATCAAGACAATATTGTTGACGATTTTGTTGTAACAGTGTTAAGAGCTAATTAGAATGTACAAAAATCCATGTCCTTCCAGAGCTGACTCCTAAAAACAGTTTTCCACTACAACTTCTTAATACCAAACTTCTATGTTTTATCGTTACAGAGAATCTGACTTCACTTTGAAACTTTTTAGGTACCATTTGTAAACTGACACCTGCCTATTCTTTTTCTGAGGCTAACTAGGATTTCAGGGCACATCGAGAATGCTCTTTTTCATTCGCACTACGGTTGGTCAGTCGAAACGACCACATAATGAAATGTGTGTATTAATGTGAGTTACATCAATCAACTGTTACTACCACTTTACAGGATGCCTCTTTGTTTGTCTGTGCGTGTGTGTTGTGGTGCTTGCTTGCTAGGATTCTGATATTGGTGACGGTTTCTGGTGGTTCCTGTCTGTTCCTGCCTCTCTTTGATTACTGCTGCTCTGAGACAGTGTTCCGCAAGAGCACATACTGACATGACTTGACCTTAATACCTAGCATTTGTACACACACACACACACACACACACACACACACACACACATACAAACACATACTAGAACTAATATATTCCTTCTGGAATCTCTTCACGCAGTTCAACCAGGCTGCCACAGTCAAGTAGTTGGAAATGAGACAGAGGAATCACCTGCAGTATTTTTTCCCTATTCTATTAATTCCTCTGTCAAACTCCTCTGTCAAATTCCTCTGTCAAATTCCTCTGTCAAACTATTAATTCCTCTGTTGATACATGTAGTGTTAAGAAAAAACTAAAAATAGCTTTACATGGGATCAGAATACCTGGAGATGAAAAATGAGAATATCCTGCAGAGTAGAGGTCGTCTGATTGGAAAATAGGAAACTGGAGGAAGAAATTGCGGATGGAACATAGAGCTTTCTTTTCAATTCTACAAACGAGGCACTAACTTTCTAACAGTTATGTCTTTAAAATATTATGACACCAAAGATTTCCTTTATATAAAATCCAGGAATGTGTCTTCTGTTTCCTTTGTCACTTCTTAGTTGTAAGTGGATACGTTATAATCTTTTATTTTATACAAAGAAATTAATACACCATTATTGACAGATTTTCCTTGATGCATTTAAAACATTCAAATTAAGAAAGCAAACATTAGTCATGAAATACTTAATTTTTTTACATGGTGAGGTCATGCAAAAATCTTGAGTTGGTAACCCCTGTTTCATGGAGTTGACAGTAGGCAGATAATAGATTTATTATAACGTTAGTTTGATGAATCTTTCTTGTTTCACTCTGTTTCTGTCTGTCACTTTCTCTTTACCTTGTGTCCATCACGCCTTAATGTTCCCAACACTTATACAGCTGACCTCTATCTACCTCCACCGGCTTATTCTCTCCTTTACCAATTTTCTTTCCCCTTATCTCATAGCCCACACTTTCTCTTAGTAATTCTCTGCTGCTTTACCTTCTCTTTTTCTTTATTCTTTTTCTTTAGCTCTTTGTCTATTATTATCCTTTCCTTTTCCACCCCTGTATGCATCTGTATGCAAGTCATTGCTTTAATCCTGAATCTTTCTTTCTCTTCATTATTCATCCCCTTCTCTTGCTTGTTCTGTCTTCCTCTTTTTCCAATCAGTCACTCTCTTCCCCATATCTTTCTCATTCATCAGTCTTTCCCTCTCTCTTTCTCTCTGTGTCCTTTGTCTGGTGTATTGAGCTGAGTGAGTGTTCCATTAGAATGTAAAGTAATATTCCATTTATTGATGTCCTGTGTAACCCCCTTGTTAACAAATTGATGCTGCTTATTATGACTTAGGGAAAGACTAACCCCTCAACAACAATAAATGTAACTATGTACCCAAGAGCTTTAACAGCTCTGTGAACACGTTTCTGTAGCTCTGAAGTCTTCACCCTTCTTTATCCATAATCTTTATCTACTGAACTAACAGATGATAGTATTTAAAGATGGTCATACCATTGATCCAAACTTGAAAATCATTTGAAATTTCCATGACATTGGTGTTTTTTTGCTTTTAAAAGTGATAGAAATGCCTTGTAAAAGACATACATAACATTGCTAAACAGAAAATGTCAAGAAATTAAAAAGTCAATGTAGATGGCATGAATAGATTTCCATATGTATGATTAGCTACATTGACACATTTTTAAAGGAACAGTAGTTTTTGATGTAGCTTTGACTCTTAAATCACAGCATTCATTTTTGAAAACAACTTTGAAGAAAAGACACAGACAAACCTGAACTAATTGTTATGTAGAAAAGACGGAAGATAAGGGTGTTCTCTGGCCTAGACTCTGCACTTTGGCGTATGCAACTTAGTTATTTGTAGCTCAAATGGTTGGGGAATTATAGGCACTTGTGACTATTGTCTTTTAAGGAAAGTTTTTATCTAATCAAACATTGCATTCTACAATCTCAATGTGATGCAACACATGAACTTCTTTTACTGGTGGATTTACAAGACTCTGGCACCTTAAACATAAGTCTCAACTACAAGCACTCACTGAGCTATTCATAACGGAATGCCAGGACCTCACACCATCTCCCGGATGAGAGACTTCATTTTGAGAGGTTAAATCAATAACATACTGCATTATCAACCATCAGTATTTAAAACAGCTGTTTGTTTATTACAGATTATAACAAGATCTCTGGGCTCATTTAGAGATAGGCAGGATATATTGGCCAGCTAATTAGCTTACATTAGTCCTGTCCCATTGCAAAACATAACTAGATACATTGGCCTGCCATCCAGCTAATATTATATATTACAAAACATAACTGGATGTGAGGGTATTGCTGAGGCGGTTATCACAAAACAACATGCGTTTGTACTGGCAGGTATTTAGTCATGTTGTGTTAGTAATAGTATCATGTACAGGCACTCTCTGAAATGTCAAACGGTGAATGATGATCTTTGCCCTAGCAGTCCTTGAGAGTCATGGAGAGTGAAACAGGAAGAGGTTCATAAAGTAAATGAGAAACTAAAAGCAAGTAAAAAGCAAGGGATGAGGCAAGAGAGAGGAGATAAATTAATGGAAAGAGCCATGTTAATTTTCTCTTTAACATTGTAATAATTTGATGGCTAAAACATTTAGTCCCATTCCATCCTGTAGTGTCACATAAAATTAAGTTTTTCTTCTCAGGCCAAGGGAATCTCCAACTTCATATGTGTCATTTCAAACTATTTCAACTGGCTTAGGTAATATAGGCATTGGAAATGAAAGCATGAGAACAGGTTATACAGATAGGTGGTAAAAATCCAGATGGCCACAATGACATCCCCATTAATATCCTCTATATAGTAGGGCAAGCTGGACTAAGCAGATGAGCCCCTGTGTAATTTGAACTGCATGCTGAGCCACACATCAAGTAGCTGAATGCAACTTTTTGTTAGTATACTATCCAGCATTTTTTTCACCCTTTTATGTTGACTCAATATGTGACTTGGCTGTCTAACTTAACAGCTAACCATGAACCATCCAACTAATATCTATCTGTATCATTGCCATGGCATTTGAGGTCCTTCTTGAGGTGCATCTGCACGTTTCTCTATGATGAACTTTGTCTTTGTCAGATCGTAGTAGGTCCATGTATCGATTATCCTCCCCAAGCCCATGAAGGATGGGTGTTGATATTGAAGCCATAATTAAGGATTACTTTCACAATTAATTATTTGGGAATGTCTGTCGTCATCTTGTTTGTAGAAAGGGGAGTAAGTCAGCAGGCAGGATAGAGATAGACCCCTGGACAGTGTCATAGTCAGCAGGCAGGATAGAGATAGACCCCTGGACAGTGTCATAGTCAGCAGGCAGGATAGAGATAGACCCCTGGACAGTGTCATAGTCAGCAGGCAGGATAGAGATAGACCCCTGGACAGTGTCATGCAGTGAATGATATTGGTGCACTACAATACTGAATTTTGAAGTCCTTAGTTTAACGCAGGAGTATTCAACTCTTACCTTACGAGGGCCGGTGCCTGCTGGTTTTCTGTCCTACCTCATCATTAATTGCACCCACCTGGTGTCCCAGGTCTAAATTAGTTCCTGATTAGAGGGTTGCAATGAAAAAACTGAGTGGAACTGGCTTCGAGGTTCAGAGTTCAATACCCCTATTGCTAACATTTCTGTCAATGTCAAGGAAAAAGGTTGTTGTTGAATATTTATTTTTATTTTTGTTACGAAATTAATGCCTGGAAACAGACATGGCCTTTTGACAACACAGGTCTTTTCAAACATGTCCAGACAATGAGAACATCCAAACCAAGGCCCACTTCTGCACCTACAATCTCTACCTCCTAGTTCAGTGTTATACACTAAACCAGGGCTACCCAACCCTGTTCCTGGAGATCTGCTGTCCTGTAGGTTTTCTCTCCAACTCTAATTTAGCACACCTGATTCTTATAATTAGATGGACGAAAAGCTAAATCAAGTTAGTCACAAATGGGGTTTAAGAAAAAATCTACAGGACAGTAGCTCTCCAGGAACAGGGTTGGGCAGCCCTGCGCCAAACACTTGGTACCAATTAAACTGACAGGTCCCAGTTTAAACCCATCCTAACCTTGCCAGCTGCCTGCTCTAACATAGGGTGTTGCAAATTGGTTCAACACTGTCCAGGGTGGATATGATCTCAGGGCTATCTCTTCGCGCTTTAGTGACTGCTTGTGGTATATTGGGTGCCCACAAGCTCAATATTCATTTTTGGCCAGAAAACTAGCTCTTTTCTTAGTTTTTATGTGCCGTCGAATTCTTCCAGGTTGAGCAAACAAAGTGATAAGTTAATTTGCTTGTCAAGATGTGCATCAGAGGACGTTTCACCTGCGGTGGGGTTATTGTTTTGAGGTAAGGCCATAATCGCGACTGGAACATAATGAAATTGGGAGGAGAGAAAAAATGGTTAAAACAAAATATATTAATCAATTCGCTGAGCTCCTGTCTTCACTGCTTAGGGCCAATTACACCCTCTTATTGTGTTCCTACCCTCAATTTGTAAGACATCCAACTCTCGATAGACATCTTTAATCTAGTCACAACAAGCACTACGTCCTTCCTATAGGAGGCTGTCCTGCCCGTTAGGGTTGCTTTCTTCATGAGGCCCCTAGAGTCTTAAGTCCTAGTTCTAACACCTCCCGCTTCCTCTGGGCAGTACTCCAGCAGAATCAGAGGATACTTTCAGACGCTGCCAGAGAGGGATAGAGTTGTTTGTGTTTGGGCAGCAGAGAAGCATCCCTGTCCTACCCAGCCCAAAACAGCCTGTTCCTGCTGCCAGTGTCAGTCCCTGTCCTGATGGGCTCTCAATCTCGTTCTGCTGGGCCCAGAATAGCCATCTGCCTCCAGACTTACAAAAGGATTACTGAGGCCTCTGTATGTGTGTTCTCTTTACAGAAATAAATGAAATATCTTCAAATGCACTGCCTGTGAGAAAGACAAAAACCACTCTGATTGTAAGACGTCTGCCTTGTGATTACGTTCTCCTTCTTTTCTACATATTGTCCCCCACAATGAAGGATCATACGCAGTATCTTATCTTGGCCCAAATTACAGGTGTTCAGCCTTAAGAAAACGACATAGGTTTTCTAGATGGATGCAAAATAAAAAGCATATGAAACTGCAAACTTTGCAAGATTGTGAACCTGATGTCATAAAATTCCCAAAAAATGACTGCCATGGTGGATTTTCCACTGACTTTTTTGGAAACACACTTAAAGCTTTTGTTTATAGATATACTACCAAATAGGCAGTGAAGATCCACGCAGAGCAACCAAGAAATGCAAAGTAAATTGTATGCTGCTACTGTAAACATCTATGATACAAAGACACTTAATGAGCAAAACAAAACACTGATGTTTATGTGATCTGCCTGAGATCTACTAGACTAGCTCAACAAGACCATGCAGATAATCATGAGAACAATGATTTTCAGAAAATGCAATTTGGGTACAAACTACTGCAGTAGCCATCTCATATAACATAGCCAGCTAACCTGCTTGGTACCACAATGGCAACATGTCATGTTTTTTTGAAAAGGTAGCTTAAGCAGGTACGTTTGGGGATGGAATTAGGACATGGTCAAAAACTCTGATTTGACAAAATAAATTGTCCCCTAATATGAATTGACTGATTGTATCAGGTACACAGCATAATGGCTGAAGTGACTCCAAAATGCCACTGTACATCCCAGTCACAAAAGCTGATAACTCAGTACACAGAAACCGGTAGATGTAAGTTTTCTATGAGCAATGCAGTAGATTGTAGAAAAATGACATGAACATATACAGTAGTATATTGGGGTTGGCAGTCAAGCAGCATACTCCAATGTGTTCCATTACATAGTCCAAAATTCACAAATAGCCTACATATAGGATAATTGTTCAGGGGGACATTGCATAAAGTCACAATCTTTACTGTAAGCATTTTGTTTACATTTTCATTGTTTAGGTCGAGTTCCATTTACCTCTTTACTGCACTAATTATAATTTTTCTGTTCCTTTTTCCACTGTTTAATATTTAAATTGAAATACAACCCTGTTTCCAAAGAAGTTGGGACACTGTGTAAAATGTAAAGAAAAACAGAATGCAATAATGTGTAAATCATTTAAACCCTATGTTCAATAGAAAACAGTACCAAGACAACATATCAAATGTTGAAATTGAGAAATGTTATTGTTTCTTGGAAAAAACATACTGGCTTTGAATTTGTAGCCAGCAACACATTTCAAAAAGCCGGGACAGAGGCACCAAAAGAATGGGAAACGTAAAATTGCAAAGAGTTTGTGGACCTCATCCCCAAACTCTATATATCATTAAAAGATTCAAATAAGCTTTGGGGCCCTCAGATGGCACTGCATTAAAAACGGACATGATTCTGTAGTGGAAATCACTGCAGGGGCTCAGGAACACTTTCAAAAACTGTTCTGCAGTTGTCCAGATTTGAAAACCCCCGGGTAGCAATACTGAACAACTATGGGTGTAATGACAGAAACCAGTGATTTGGCAGTCCAATCAGAACTCAGTATGTCAGCATTTCCAGCCCCTTCATTATCTCAGCCAATCATGTCTAGCAGGAAAAGTCCTGTATTTTCCTGGTTAAACAAGGGTTTGCTTTTTAAATTTTATTCACATTTACACGTTGCATACCAGTTTGTTATTAATTCACATGAAAGTTCACATCTTCAAGAAGGCATTTCTGCAAAAAAGACAAAATGTCCCAGAACATGTTTTTTTTTTTTTTTTTTTTTACAAATGGCTCTCCTGAAAAGGAGTGACATGCAACATAAGCCCAGTTTCCTGAATTCTGTCACCATTGTCTGTGAACACAGTATGTCGCAGCATCCACAAATTTAAGTTGAATCTCTTCGATGCAAAGAAGAAACCCCACATAAACAAGATCCAGAAACGCCAGCGCCTTGTCTGGGCCCAAGCTCCGTTTAGATGGACTGAGGCGAAGTGGAAAACTGTTCTGGGGTCTGACAAATCAAAATTTGATGAGATTCTTTTTGGGTGTCATGGACGCCGTGTCCTCTGGGCTAAAGAGGAGAGGGACCATCCGGCTTGTTATCAACGCACAGTTCAAAAGCCAGCATCCATGATGGTATTGGGGGGGCATTAGTGCACATGGCATGGGTGACTTGCACATCTGTAAAGACACCATCTATGCTGATCGGTATTTACAGTTTTTGGAGCAACATATGCTGCCATCCAGACAACGCCTTTTTTCAAGGAAGGCCTTGCTCATTTCAAGACAGTGCCAAACCACATTCTGCATGTATTGCAACAGCATGGCTCTGTAGTAAAATAGTCTGGGCGCTAAACTGGGCTGTCTGCAGTCCACACCTGTCACCCATTGAAAACACTTGGCGCATTATGAATCGAAATATACAGTTGTGCTCAAACGTTTGCATACCCTTGGAGAGTTCGTAATATATGTAGCATTTGTAAAGAAAACATAAGTGAGCAGGCAAAACACATGTCTTTTATTTCTTATGGGATTCACATTCAACATTAGGTCATAACAGAATGGCGCAATCATAAAACAAAACATGTCAACAAAGAAAAAAATGAACTGACCCCTGTTCAAAAGTCTGCATACCCTTAGTTCTTAATACTGTGTATTGCCCCCTTTAGCATCAATGACAGCGTGCAGTCTTTAGTAATAGTTGTCTATGAGGCCCCGAATTCTTGCAGGTGGCATAGCTGCCCATTCGTCTTGGCAAAATGTCTCCAGGTCATGCAAAGTCTTTGCTCGTCCTGAATGAACCGCACATTTCAGATCTCCCCAAAGTGGCTCAATGATATTAAGGTCAGGAGACTGTGATGGCCACTCCAGAACCTTCACATTTTTCTGCTGTAACCACTGGAGGGTCAACTTGGCTTTGTACTTTGTGTCATTGTCGTGCTGGAAAGTCCAAGAGTGTCCCATGCGCAGCTTTCGTACAGAAGAATGCAAATTGTCTGCCAGTATTTTCTGATAACGTGCTGCATTCATCTCGCCATCAATTTTCACAAAATTCCCCATGCCTTTAGAGCTCACACACCCCCAAAACATCAGTGAGCCACCACCATGCTTCACAGTGGGGATGGTATTCTGTTCACTATAGGCCTTGTTGACCCCTCTCCACACGTAGCGCTTATGGTTGTGACCATAAAGCTCTATTTTGGTCTCGTCACTCCAAATTACAGTGTGCCAGAAGCTGTGAGGCATGTCAAGGTGTTGTCAGGCATATTGTAACCAGGCTTTTTTGTGGCATTGGTGCAGTAAAGGCTTCTTTCTGGCAACTCGACCATGCAGCTCATTTTTCAAGTATCATCGTATCGTGCTCCTTGAAACAACCACACCGTCTTTTTCCAGAGCAGCCTGTATTTCTCCTGAGGTTACCTGTGGGGTTTTTTTGTATCCTGAACAATTCTTCTGACAGTTTTGGCTGAAATCTTTCTTGGTCTACCTGACCTTGGTTTGGTATCAAGAGATCCCTGAAATTTCCACTTCTTCATGAGTGATTGAACAGTTCTGACTGGCATTTGCAAGGCTTTGGATATCTTTTTATATCCTTTTCCATCTTTATAAAGTTCCATTACCTTGTTACGCAGGTCTTTTGACAGTTCTTTTCTGCTCCCCATGGCTCAGTATCTAGCCTGCTCAGTGCATCCATGTGAGAGCTAACAAACTCATTGACTATTCATACACAGACGCTAATTGCAATTTAAAAAGCCACAGGTGTGGGAAATTCACCTTTAATTGCCATTTTCACCTGTGTGTGTCACATTGTGTATCTGTAACAAGGCCAAACATTCATGGGTATGTAAGCTTTTGATCAGGGCCATTTGGGTGATTTCTGTTATTATTATGATTTAAAAAGAAGCCAAACAACTATGTAATAATATTTTTTTGCATGATCAGTCTTTTTTTCAAAATCAATGCCAAAATTTCACAATTTCTGCCAGGGTATGCAAACTTATGACCACAACTGTACGACAAAGGAGACCCCGAACTTTTGAGCACCTGAAATCCTATTTCAAGCAAGAATGGGAAAATATTTTACTTTCTAAACCACAGCAATTGGTCTCCTCAGTTCTCAAACACTTACAGAGTATTGTAAGAGAAGAGGTAATGCAACACAGTGGTAAGCATTCCTGTGTCCCAACCTTTGGGACAAATTCAAAATGGGCATGTATTTTTCCAAAAACAATACCATTTTTCAGCTTCAACATTTGATATGTTGTCTTTGTACTTTTTTCTATTAAGTGTAGGGATAAATGATTTGCACATAGTTGCATTCTGTTTTTTTTTTTTTTTTGCATTTTACGCAGGGTGGTTGCTGGAAAACTGTAACGGTCCCTGCCGGACGGGACCGTTCCACTTCGTGTTTTCTGTGTGTCCTTGGTTTGTTATGTCCTTGTTTGGTCTTTCCTGTTCTCGTTTCAGTTAATCAGTTTATTCCTTTCACCTGTGTTTAGCCCCCACCTGTTTCTGTTCTCCTTGTTAGTTTGTGTATTTAGTTCAGCCATTTTCTCCGTCCTGGTCGGTCATTGTGTTGTATGTCATGTTCCAGTGTTTAGTTTATGTTTTGTATTGCCTTGTTGTATTTTGTAGTGCACGGTGCTTTGTTTTTGTTTTCCTTTTGTTGTCGTTAAAGACAACTTTTTGACTCTGCGTTTGCCTCCGTCTCCCTCCGTAAACCATGACAGAAACGGGGTTGTTTCCGGGGTTGTTTCATTTTTAACTTGTAAAAAAAAAATGCTGTATTTTAAACTGTATATGAACACGTGTAATTCAATTACACTTTTCAATTTCAATTAATTTCTCAATAGCACAAACAAATCCAAAAATGTCAGTGGAACCAAAGCGTCTGTGGCTTGAGGTCTCAACAACAATAGGATAAGGACAATTCACTGATGAGTCCTTTTATATGCAATCACTGAGTCATTTTAATGAATTCCTCACAGAATTTCAGCTATTGTTGATTAGTTAAATCATCTGCAGATGCTATGGTGCAGTGGTTATGATTTTAAAAGTTTTAGTCATTTAGCAGATGCTCTTATCCGGAGTTTGTTACATGAAAAATTTGGCTTTTCTTACTGTTTCTCAGACATCTCTTCCAATAGTTGTGCTCTGCCTTTTGAGAAGGTAGTTCTAATGTAGATAGTTAAGTAGACGGTGTTGAAAGTGGATCTAGGATAAAGCATTTCTGCCATTCTGCACTTTTCCAACTCAGTCTGGGAGACGGAACATTTACTGAGGCCTAGAGACCAAAAATTGGTGATGCTCCCAAATTTTTATTTATTTTTATTCTACTTACCTTTGTTTAAAGGGGCACTATGTAAAGTCCTGTCTCTAAACAATAGCACAACTTCTCGACTTGTCCTCATCTCTTTCTGAAAAAGATCTGAATAGTATTACCTAGTCCATGATAGTTTAGGTTGGGAAGGATAGTTGAGCAACTGTATAATGCAAGTATAAGGAGGTTACAATTCATGCAAACTGAAAGACAGACCGGCGAGAAAGTTTAAATGGGGAACATCTCAGGCACTCAAATCAATTTTGTAGAAAAATATTTTTTGACACATTAACTTAAAATATTAACTACAGATGTCTACTAGTTATTTTTGTTTGTGTTTATGTTATTAGAAGGGTAGAAATCATACACATTGCCTCTTTAAACAGGCAAATAACTAGCAACACATCGCTCTCTGCCACACTGTCATGCTGTTTGCCATACTGCACATAATACACATTATGAAACATATTCTAATGTATGGGGAAAGTTCAGTATACAGTTAGGTCCGGATATAACTGGACACTGACACAAGTTTTGTTGTTTTGGCTGTTTACCAAAATATATTCATGTTACAGTTAGTAATGAATATGGGCTTAAAGTGCTGTCTCTCTGCTTTAATTTGAGAGTATTCACATCCAAATTGGAGGAAAGGTTTAGGAATTACAGCTCGTTAATATGTATCCCCCCTTTTTCAAGAGAACAAACGTAATTGGACAATTGACTCAAAAGCTGTTTCATGAATAAAAGCTGTTTTATTTCTTCATCAGTTAAGCAGGTTAAAGTTCTGGAGATGATTCCAGGTGTGGCATTCACATTTGGAAGCTGTTGCTGTGAACCAACAACATGCAGTCAAAGGAGCTCTCAATGCAAGTGAAACAGGCCATCCTTAGGCTGCAAAAACAAAATCCATCAGAGAGATGGCAGGAACAGCAGGAGTGGCCAAATCAACAGTTTGGTTCATTCTGAGAAAAAAAGAACACACTGGTGAGCTCTGCAACACAAAACGGCCTGGACGTTCATGGAAGACAACAGTGGTGGATGATCGTAGGATCCTTTCCATGGTAAAGAAAAACCCCTTCACAACATCCAGCCAAGTGAGGAACACTCTCCAGGAGGTAGGCATATTATCCTTATCCAAGTCTACCATAAAGAGAAGACTTCATGAGAGCAAATACAGAGGGTTCAGCACAGGATGTAAACCATTCATAAGCCTCAAGAATAGAAAGGCCAGATTAGACTTTGCCAAAAAACATCTAAAAAAGCCAGTCCAGTTCTGGAACAGCATTCTTTGGACAGATAAAACTAAGATCAACCTGTACCAAAATGATGGGACAAAAAAAATGTGGAGAAGGCTTGGAACAGCTGATCCGAAGCATAACATCATCTGTAAAAGACGGTGGAGGCAGTGTGATGGCATGGGCATGCATGGCTTCCAATGGCACTGGGTCACTAGTGTTTATTGATGATGTGACAGAAGACAGAAGTCTGAAGTGTATAGGGATATATTGTCAGCTCAGATTCAGCCAAATTCAGGTAAGTTGATTGGATAGTGCTTCACTTAACAGATGGACAATGACCCAAAACATAATGCGAGAGCAACCCAGGAGTTTTTTAAGGCAAAGAGGTGGAATATTCTGCAATGGCCAAGTCAATCTCCTGATCTTAACCCGATCGAGCATGCATTTCACTTGCTGAAGACAAAACTTATGGCAGAAAGGCCCACAAACAAACATCAACTGAAGACAGCTGCAGTAAAGGCCTGGCAAAGCATCACAAAGGAGGAATCCCAGCGTTTGGTGATGTCCAAGCGTTCCAGACTTCAGGCAGTCATTGCTTGCAAAGGATTCTCAACAAAGTATTAAAAATGAACATTTATTTATGATTGTGTTGATTTGTCCAATTACATTTTTGCCCCTCAAATGTTGTTTCATTTCAAATCCATTGTGGTGGCGTACAGAACCAAATTATGAAAATTGTGTCAGTGTCCAAATATTTCCAGACCTAACTGTAAAATATTGCACTCCAAAACAAAAATTAAAAAACAAACAATCATACATCACAAGCAGACATTTTTCTTTAAGTTAAACACTGAGCACAGATCTAAATTCATTCAAGCCTGAGCTTTTTCCATTTGAGTGCCAAGATAGAGTGAAGTTGTACTTGTATCAAGTACTGTGTTCTCTGGCTATAATTAATTGTTTTGTCTTTGGTAATTGATTTGAGATATGCTGGAAGTTTCTGCAAGAGCACCTTGTAAAAAACAAAAGAGAGTGCGTTTCTCATCTTACATACAGAGGCACATCCCACCTTTTGATACAAAATGCAATGTTGAGTCCTAAAACTTTCCATATATATTAATCAAATTGCACAATGAAAGTGTAGAAGCTGCTGCTTGCATCCAGATTATATCCACATTATCCAAAACAGACATAATAATGGCTTGTGATAAAAGTGTGATAAAATGGATACAAATGTCAGTATTATGAGTTTGGCGCACGCCCTCTATTGAATCTGTCCATTTGTCCAACATTTTTGTTTACTACAGAAACAACATTTCGAAACAGCTCTTGCACTTTTTCAGGCAATAATGCATACACTTCCCACATTCATGTGAGAACAAATGCAAGCACAAACTGAACAGTCACTCATGTCTGTATCAGGCAGGTGCCAGAAGGATGGTGCGTTTTTCAGGAATGCCCTCAGCATGTGTCTACATAGTTATCACTGTATTCTCTCGTGTGTGTCTCACTGCTGTGAGAATAAGTGGAGAGATGAGTGGAAAATGAGTTGAGATAGTGGCTGGCTGGGTGGGCTGTAGACAGACAGTTTGTTATTGCTTTCTTTGAGATTAGGAACTCATGTGTCAGACATTGATTCTCTAAAAGAACTAAAAACTGCACACTGGTTATTCCGATGCAATAATGTATTAAGCTGATAGTGGTGACAGTCGTGTTCTGACAGCAGACTGCTGGCTCTCTGTCTGGATGACATACAATAGATAAAGTACATAACAGATTGTCTATGGTGGAGGTTGCTACATTCATCTGCGCATTGCTCTTCACTATGCTCTGTCATCAGATGAGAGGAGAAGACAGAAGAGGAGGAAGGAGGAAAGTGGAGAAGTGGAGAAAGAAGAGGAAGCCATTTTGAACTGTACAATGTGGCAGTGGCCTAATCACTGTCTCAATGGGCCAGTGTTGTTCTTTCTCTTTCAAAGCTGTCCTTTATTCTATTTTCCATTTTGCTTGTCATGACATTCCTTGTGACTAAAGTCTTGCTATGACATTCCTGTGAGTACAGTTTTGTTATGACATTCCCTGTGAGTACAGTTTTATGACATTCCCTTTGAGTACATCTTGTCATGACATTCTCTGTGAAAACAGTCTTGTCATAACATTCCCTGTGAGTAAAGTCTTCTTATGTCATTCCCTGTGAGTAGTCTTGTTATGACATTCCCTGTGAGTACCGTTTCGTTATGACATTCCCTGTGAGTACAGTCCTGTTATGACATTCTTTGTGAGTACAGTTTTTTTATGACATTCCCTGTGAGTATAGTCTATTTATAACTTTCTTTGCAACGAGTCTTCTTATGACAATACCTGTTAGTACAGTCTTCTTATGACATTCCCTGTGAGTAGTCTTGTTATGACATTCCCAGTGAGTACAGTCCTGTATCCAGGGTGGTCTCTAGACCCACTGCTCTAGGCTTGGTGACAGGTTCCGAGGGATGCTGAACCATAATAAATGAACAGCATTCCCACATACAAAAAGCTGTTGTTTTCTCCCTGTGTGGTCTGGCCATACAGATACACCTGATTAGGAGTAGAGAAAAACATGATTTTGTGGGTCCAGGACACTGTTTTATAAAGATCTAGTAAATGTGCTTTTCTGGTAAACAAAACAATGACAACAAAAAAACAACAACAAGCCAACAGTTGTCAAGTTAACTTGTAACAGCAAGCAATCTTAATGTCAATAAATGATTCATGTGTGTTTAAACTTTAATATAGTTAATTTACTATTTTGGTATTGTGCCTGCATGTCATGACTGCATCTTGTCGGGACATGCGAATCAACTATGACATAGGCGGATGCCAGTGTCTAGACAGTTTGGTCAAAGTGGCATGGTCCCATTATGTAATATTGGTGCTGCTCCAATTGCAGTTGTGTGTGTGGTGAAAGCTAGGATGCATGAGTGCTGTACAGTGTGACCAGTGAATGCCCTAGTGGTACGGACCACAGGGAGGAAACATTCAAACTTCTTCCTATTGGAAGAACAAAACAGAGAACATTCCTTTATTTTTTTCCTTGCGGAATTCTCAGTGTTCTGTTCTAATTAATTGTACTATTTCTGCAAGTTTTTCTATTGCTATTCTTAAAATGGTTGTGCTAGCCACTTTAAACGTTTTGACTTCCACCATTCAGTTCTAACATCTTATTTCTCCTTGCTAGTTTAGAGACAAGGAAGGATCCCACTTTAAATCTAACGTAGATCCCACTTTAAGTTTAACCTTAGTGCCTTATCCATCCTGACGACCTTGTTCGAGTCATGTTTAACGTGGTCATGAGGAAGAATCAGACAATCGTGAAGAAAATGGTTAGCTTGAACATGGAGATGATCTCAGTGGCAATGGCCTTGCATTCATAGTGCAGAGATGCTTTCCCTAACATTCTCTATGAGTAGGTTGCACTTAGACCCTTAACTTCCATAGTATTAGCAAAGGAATTAGTATTAGTAGTAACCCATGCTGCTGTGCTGTGAAGTTGAATTTTCTATTTCTGTCACGATAAATATGTTACTCACGATAAAAAACAAACTATCATTATACCTAGTGCCATTAGCATTTTGCTCACAATGCTCCCCTGGACACCTGTTGACAAGTTTGATACGTTCAGTACGTGTGCTACACAAAAACCTCTCCCTGATACTCCTCTTCTCATTATAACACATTGAATTCATTCTGTCACACAGTCCATACAGTTTTGAATATGGCACGTAAGACAGAGGGAAACTCTATTGCACAATAACAGGTTTAATGAACTTGCAAGGAGAGAGGAACCATAGTTACAAGGTAAACCGTTAGACATCTCTGAGGTAAGAGTTTGCATTGTCATCCTGTGAAATCAACATGTTCCTATGTCCTTTCCTATCCTCTGTTGTGTGTCTTCCTCTATCCTATCATAAAATACCTTTGATCTATCCTTACCACCACTATGACAAATGGCTTGCATTAACATCAACACCTCATGTTCATATTTCCCACATTTACGACACTGTCATCACATCTGGCACTCCTCCTCTTGTCAAAACACAAGCGATCCGTTAAGCCCAATACCCAAACCAGTAATTCCTTATTCCCATATACATTTGCAGAATTCATTAATTCATCAGTTTTGGAATTACATGTCACGTTACATCATGTGATGTGTAATTCCACAACATGTCACGTGACCAGAAGTGTTTCGGAACTTATGGGTCGAACAGATTGGAACAGAATCGGGTGTGAGTGTCAAGCAGCCCTTCACTACAAACCCACAGAACTGTTTAGACAAAAGAAACTGTGAGCACTATTAGATCTGTACTGGGCATCATTTGTACTGGGTCTGTGGATTGCAGGTAGGGATTGGATATTAAGACTTTGAAACGTTTGAGGCTTTTGTCAAATTAAACCTAATCCTAACCCAAAGAAAACAGTTCATCCTCTCAAGGCTTTTGAATTCACTGCACTGCAGGTGAGGTGAGGCTTCATGAAGTTTTCTTATGACTGGAAATGTGGAAAGCTGAGGATTTCCAGCCAATTGAACTGCACATTACTCGAGGCCTCATGCAACCCAGTGCACACTAGTGACACCAGCTTGTAAAAATAATTTAGCCTACCCAAAACATAATAGTTCACGTCCAACCTGACGTAGTGCAGAGACATTACTGTTTTAACAAATGTTTTCTCGTGTCATCACTTAATAATTTAATAAAAACCTAAAGTTGTAGTTACCATTGGGCTAGGGGTGTTCTTTCTAATTATTTCCTAAGAAAATAAATGATACAATGTTTTGCTGAAAAAATAATAAACCAATTCATTTTTAAGTAACTATATTGTCTAAAAATGTGGGAAGACAGGAAGACTGAGATAGAGAGGGAGAACATTTGTGTGAGGTTCAATTGGGGAATAAAAGTGCTTCTTTAATGGGACTGAGACTGCTCCTGTAACTTTGCAACAACCAACTACTACAACCGATGATAACCCACGAAATAATCAGAGTTTCGCTTCCTTAAATTTACAACCATTTCAAAGCAAACCTATCACGTGAACGAGGCCTCGTCTGTCATTGATCACGTGCTTCTCTTAAACACGTACTCGACATGCGCCTCCAAGCCTCGGTATCAAGCGTAACATCACTACTGCACAGTGGCGACACCTGATGGTAAGGAATAAATATCACGTTTTATATATGTCTTTTTCCATAATATCCGACAAGACGTGGCGCAAAGCGTATGTATTGCGAAGGGAAATTGGAATGCAAGGTTTGTAGCCCACTTTCTTCTTGCCTTTCTAGCTAGCTCATTTAAAATGTGCATCCCTTCTTATGTTTTGGTTTATAAAGTTAAGAGTGTCATAAGAAAACTATTGATGAATAGCAACTCTCTCGGTGAAAGGATCGTACGATCCTGAAACGTGCGTACGGTCAAATTTGATCATACGCACGTTTCATGAACGAGGGCCAATGTCCTGAAGCCTTACTGGGAATGAGCAAGGTGAGAGGATTTAAGACTAGGTATGCCCCACAGTCAGTTGCACATCCTGTCATTGAATTTTTTTGCATTAGAATTGCATTTTTTTTTTTATTCTAACATAACTCAACAACCGTATTGTGTAGTAGTGTTAACATGGAATGTTATATATAGCCTGTGGCTAGGACAGGCAGATTGACACCATGATCCTATTACCTCTTTACCCACTCTGAGGGATCTGACTGATAAACCTCACAGACCATATACCTGGGCCATGTTTCCCTAATGAAACTACAGCTCCACACGATACCAATGTGGTCTTCAACTGTGACTAATAATACCGCTTAGAGATCACGTAGTGAGGTGGACACTTGGGCTAGCAGAAAGGAGTTTGAGGTATGTTCGAAGTCTGTCTCTGTGTTGTCACTGAAAAACTTTTGGTGTTGTGATAGGACTATAGAAACTGACACAAAAAAGTAGACATCTCTGTGTGTATGCGTGTTTGTGTGCTTGCGCGTGTAGGTTACTGTGTTTATGCACCCGGCTGTTTTCTAATTTTGAATGTTCAATATAAAGGAAGCTTGTCCCAGTAGCTGAGTAAGAAGATCAGAATTGTCCGCGCTCCATAGTGAAGCCCACTTCCTGCTCTCTGGTATGACATCATCTTGTCTAATCCTTATTATGTCATAGTAGCTCAGATGGATGTGTTAGTCTCTGTGGTGGTGGTGGGAGTTTGTGCTTTGGTTCGAGCAGTACTTATAGTCCTATTGGTAGGCCAATGGTGATCGGCCAAACATTTTTGAAAGAACATTGTAGTTAATTTGGAGGGATGATCAGAAATCTGCTACCTTGGTTTTGTCTTTGGTTGTTTTCCTCTCCACTCACCTTATCTGATTTCAAAAGGTGTCAACAGGGAAACTTGTAGTAGACGGTGGGCATAGTTAGTAATAAGGTGTGTTTGTGTTTGTTACAGGAAACAAGGTTTTCTTTATCAGCATATTTCCTATCTGAAACAGAGTATTAGCAAAGAGCTTGTTTCACCCACCTGGAGAGCAGACGTTTTCAGTGTTGCCAGTAGTTGCAACAGCTACAAAGTCAGAAGGCTTCAGATCATTATATATTTAGTTATTTTCACTGAAGTTAGATTTCAATGAGACAGTGGTTTTGGTGACACAGATTTAGCCTAGTCAAGGACCAAGGAGTTCTCTATTGAGCTTGATTTTTAAGTCGTAGATTAGGCTTACACTGCAGCTGAGCCAGGCTGTCAAACCTCATTTTAAACTAAAAGGAATACGGCTTAAGGCTGCTGCTAACTAATGCAGCTGAAATAACGTTGAATATGTTCCACCAAAAGCTGACTAACTAGCCGCTGAGCTACATGACTTTTCACAATTAGCAGCTGCCTCCTCCCGCCAGCTGCTGCAATTTCAACAGAATATCAAAAGCAGCTGTTTGCAGAGTAAACATGCTGACAGGCAGGCAGTTTGATATTTGATCATTTTGGGGCAGTATGCTTACAATTTTATGACAATTTTATGACAACCCATTTCTGTGAGGTAGAGTTGGCAGATATTATTACAGCTTGCTTACTGTTAGCTAATTCTTTTAAAATAATGTGTTGGTTATGCATGTGAAAGATGGTTGAGTTTAAACTTTAGATTACCAGTCTTTTGAATGTAGTGACTAAAGAAATGTGCAAGGGAATATTATTTGCATTCCTAATATTTATACATTTGATTGGGAGATGCTTACCAGAATGGATATATTCTTAAAATTGCTGTGTGACTACTGTTTCCGCCTAACATTGTTAATAAAGCTGATTGCTGTCATTTCAGCATCACAAGTTTTCTTTTTCTTTCTCACTCACATCCTCTGATGTGTCGTTATTGTTGCTTTTGGTGGTAGTGTAAAGGTGTTAAGCTACTGAGACTTTGCAAGCGTTGTTAAGCGGTTGTTGTGGTAGGTATGCATAATAAGTTGTGTGTTTTGAGTTTGATACATGGTGTTTTTTTTTTTCCTGAGCCTATGTCTAAAAACCACTGTTTACCACTGATAGGTGTACTTTGGAGCTTATTTTGTGAGGTTGTGTACACAGTGCAGTTGAGTGTTGCTATACTAGGACGTCCCAATTGTTGCAGTCAAATCGTTTTTTTGTAGACTAGATAGATAAACAAACATGCAACCTGAAAACATCTGTCCTCTTTTAGGAATCTAAATGTGTTCTATTCACACTGTGCCCTTGATGGGGAATAATTTGCACCGCCACAGAGAATTAAACGTTTTTAAATGTCGTTTGTGGCGTGTGTGGACGAGCCCATCCGTGTGCTTGTTTGCGTGCATGTGCATCGGTGCGTGTGTGTGAGAGAGAGAAATAGGGTGAGAGAGTCTGGTTGGATAAAGGCCTAAACAGCCTTTGCAGCCAGATCCTAAGCCTACTCTGCTTAAGAGCTTCTCTCATTATCAACCTTATCATCTGGGCAATTACTGCTACTTCCTGCTAACAAACTGTGTGGCATTTCGATTCAATACTTGATTGAAAGTCATTATCATTGGGTGATGAATAGAATGCGTGAGACAGAGGGAGACAGATGAAAGAGAGAAGAAAGTGAAGGAGTGTGGAGTTTTGGAGAATCAAGAGAGTGAGAGATGGAGGTAGGGCGAAAGAAGGAGGTGAGTGAAGCAGGGAGGTTGGTGGGGAAAAAGTGCGAAGGGGTGAACAGTTGTATATAGCATGTAGGGAGAGAGAAGAGGTGGGGTTGAGTGTTGGTTAAGTAAGTGGGTAGGTACAGTAGGTAGGTGGTTTGATAGGTTGGAAGTAGGTTGGATAAGTACAGTGGCTCTCAAAGGTATTCACACCCTTTGGACAGAAAAAGGAACCAGGCAAGGAACTAGTTCTGCCGGCCCACGATTAGAAGGGATGAATATTGCTGCCCCTGGCTGGATTCGATCCATGGTTTCCTATGTGACGGACTGTGTCTTTAACCACTACGCTATTTAAACAGCAAGTGTTGTTGCACGTGATTCGTGTGTGGCGATGTGGTGTCTGTTTACTTCTGCATTATTAAACCAATTAGTCAAAACTCCACGGATCTCTAAACTAGTTCCCTACATTAACATCCAAACCAACAACAGGTATAACAGGGTCTCTACATTAAATTCAACACGTTAAATTAAAAAGAGATAATTGTAGATGGCTAGTTAATAGCTATACAGTAATGAAAACAATGACTCCAATCACTCCATGGTTGCTTCCACTATGCTATGTGAATTATGTTATGTAAATTGAAATCGCGAGGAATGTGTTTGTTGTCGGTGCAATTCATCCGTCGCAATATAACCATAAGCAGTTTTACTTTAGGTTTACTTTAATGTAGCTACTGAAGCTTGTAGCCTGCAAAGTTATAGTCTATCTATACAGTACCTATAATGAAAACAATGACTCCTGTCACTCCATGGCTGGTTCGTTCATTTAGAAAACAATGACAGTTGAATGGCCAACCACTACGCTATGTGAACTATGCCATGTAAAGCGAAATCGAGAGCAATATATTCCTTGTTGGTGCGGCTTATCTATTGCAATTTAACCATAAACAGTTTTATTTTAGGTTTACTATAGTGTAGCTATTAAAGCTTGTAGCCAGTGAAGTTTTAGTCGATCCTGAACAAATCCTAATGCCTAATTTATTTTTTCCGTGGCAAGGATCGAATGCCGGTCGCCTACGTGGCAATCCGCGTCTCTACCAACTACACTATTTCACAGTGGGTAGTCAGTCAATCAGTCAGTCAGTCCAGTCAGTCAGTCCAGTCAGTCAGTCAGTTAGTCAGTCAATCTGGCACTCACTCACCCACTCAATAAAAGACATTCGCTCATCCTGGCAGGCTCCGCTTTCATGGTCCGGCAAATATGTACAATGAGAAATCAAAATTTATTTATTCAGGGGATTTTGCCACTGATCAACACAAAAAAGTCCAGTGTTAATATTTCTAAAATAATTACAAAAAAAATGTGTGTTGATCTGCGGAAAAAATCCTTGATTTCATGTTGTAACACAATAAAATGTGGAAAAGTCCAAGGGGGTGAATACTTTTGAGAGCATCTGTAGGTAGAAGAGAGTGAGTGAGGGGGGTCAGATTGAGAATGAGAGTAGGGACAGAGTGACATAGATGAATAGGGTTTCAATTTAAGTGTTTTAATATACTGGGGTACAATGCTCTATTATTCTTTGTGTTCCCTTAAAGAATGAATAACAAAAATGGAATAATTGATTAGTGAGAATCAATGTGTGTGTGAGTGTGATTTTGATTTTTATGTGCATGTGTGGACCAGGGGCCGTATTCACAAAACATTTTATCTTACCACTAAGAGGACTCCTAAACAGCACTAAAAGTTCCTAGCTAAGAGTTTCCTCTTAAAACCTATTCACAAAGCTGCTAAGACCAACTTTTACTAAGGAATGGGGAGAAGTCTTAAGCTAAGAGAAAGGGTGGGGTTGACCCCGTTGCTATGTGTGATGTTGTGTTCCACGAACAAGCTTACTTACTATGCCCACAGTGATTGGCTGATAGGGGTCTCTGTCAGTGAATTCATCATAGCAATACTGTAGAAAGATGTGTCATGTTGCCATATTGAAATAGAGATATTAAAATAAAAATATTGGGTAAGTGTCACTGAACAAACATGAAACCAAGAATGATATACTGACTATTCAAGATATGTTCTGCTAATTGTTAGTCTCATGTCTGGCGGCTCGTAAAGAAATGCGCCCTCATCTTTTGATGGTGCAGTAATTCATGCATTTATGTGTCCCATCTATAGCACCAACTACACTGGGTGGTCCAGCTATGGCCATGAAGTCGGCTTTGTTTCTTTGTAGTTGGCGAATGAGGAAACCGAATGATTTGTCGCACGATATGGGGCCTGGGGAGGGCATTTACTGTTTAATGTAATATTCTACTGACAGATGATTGAGATATACGTAGTTTGTCTGCGCTGCATAGCTGCATTTTCCCTGTGGCCAAGTAGCGTAGAGTTGTCACAGCCTTGATGTCCGATGTTATTAGCTTGTTTCTGTTTGTTGGTGAGTTGACTGCATGCCTGACTAGCTCTACTATGATCATAATACCATTGTGATTAAGGTGATACCTTGTTAAAAGCTCACTATCATTAAATGTTTCTAAAATGTCAACCTGATTACAAGGCAGATTACCGGCAGCAGCCCTTTAAGTTCTGTTTGTGACTTGGTCTTAGTGACTTAGGAGTCCTCTTGACTACTCCTTACTTTTCACAGATTTAGGACCTGGTTTTGGTGCTAAAACGCTTTGTGAAATACTCTTAGATCAAAAATTTAGGAGCCCTAAAGTTAGGACTGACATGCCCATTTTTTTTTAGAGTTACTCCTAAATCAGCAAGTTAGGAGCTACTTTTAGCCTAAAGATGTCATGTGAATACGGCCCCAGATGTCCCTACATAGATAGTAAAAGTTTTTTGTTTGTCCAGTCCATCTTAGGTTTAGATTAAAATGTACAGCTGGGCATAGTGTTAGGATTGGGGTTACTTTTAAGTTAAACATTCCAGGTTAGGTTTAGAGTTAGGAATTAGTGGCTGTCCTAAATTTTGAGTTTATTTACATGGCTACCAGACTGGCCAGTTGACCAGCCGACCAGTTGGACATGCTAAACACGGTTAGGGGGATTAGCCAGAGCCTCCCTCTTACTGGAATTATAGAGGGGTTACTTCTGCCCACTTACAGCTGTACCCTGCAAACCATGACTAATATGAGTCAAACGGAAGTGTGTCTGTTACCTATATAGTAAATGATTGCTGTTTACAAGGACCTGTATTTTGGACGGTGCTCATTCTGGAAGGGGTGGCTCATTTGATTGTTAAATGGAGTAGGATTTTGCTTTCAGATACCATGAAAATAATGTTATATTTTTTATTTTGATATTCAATTTGTGGGCTCGTAGTATTAATTATGCAATGGGCATGCTTGCTTGTGTTTGTGCACGTGCTTAGGTACTTCATCCCCTCAAGAGCTTAGATGGAGATAGAGAGGGCAGAATGACAACATTGTGAATGTCTTGATACTGTTATTACACAAGTCAAATAATTTCAGTCAGATATTGAACTGGGCAGTGGTCACCTTCCCATCCTGTTCCTTCCTTTCTGTATCCCTGGTTTCATGGTGAAGTGCTGCTGTTTAATATTTTGAATATTGTATATCTTGACTGGGACCTCAGAAACATCATCTTCGTGTGGTGGCTGCTGCCCTGAGCTCACAGAGCTGCCATACTTAACCACATAGGACTGACATCTTTGTCATCTTGCTTCTTCTTCTACACCACTACCCAGCACAGCTTATGTCTAGTACATACTGTACACTCACCTTTAAAGCACAATTTGAAACAATAATCATTAAATTACACAAACGTTGTGCTGGTTAGTGGAAGAAAATTAAAAAAAACATTCATGCTGTTATTAAGCAAGATACAGCTATGGCAATAATACTGTATTTAACGGCACTAGTTATTGCTTTATTACTGTGTATTACAGCACATTATTAGGCTACATTATTACTCTATTTTACTGCTTTCGTTATACATTATCACTACACATTACTACTAAAGTATTTTTGAACTTATGTAATAACAAGGGCAATTACATACAGTAATAATGTAATATTTATTGAAGTAACGTTCAATGAAATTGTAATAACCAGTGCAGCAACAAAGTAATAATGTAGCCTGATAATGCTTTCATTTCAGTACAGTAATAATGTGATAACTAGTGCAATAATGTACAGCAGTTCTGTAATAATTAGTGCAGCAACCTACAGTAATAATTCAGTACCTAGCACAATAACATATACTAGTAATGCAATAACTAGTTTAGCACCCTACAGTAATAATGTTGTAACTAGTACATTACAGTACTAATGTAATAAATATGGCAAAAGTATTACTAAGTTACTGCGCTAGTTATTATCTAATCATTGTACATTACTGACCTAGTTATTAGATTTTAACTGAATATTTCTTCACTAATTATTATTTTATTACTGTATTATTGGACTAATTATTGCATTATAGAAAAATAGATTATTGCATGAATAAAAAAAATAGAAAATAGAAATTAGCACTGTGAATTGCTGCTCTAGTTATTACATTATTACTGTAAAACTATATTTTTTATTGTTGATGTCATGACAAGTTTAATGAGCAGTTCATTTAAAAGAAGCATCTGTTTTAGTCTGTTTTACTTGCTGTGAGCTGCAGGAAGAACTGAGGGAAAATGTTTGTGTTTGTGTGTGTTTTTTTGTGATGACGCTAACCATGTCTTAGGAGAGGATGAGGAAACTGTTAGACAAAACAATGTAAATGGCTGATGGCTTTGAATTGATTAACGCTGATTAACGGTGAAATCTCAATACCAAACACAAACGTTTAACACACACTCACATACACACAAAATGTCACACACAACAGTGTCACACAAACTCACGCACAAGCAACAACAAGCACACAGTCGGAAATCTCAATATGAAGCAACTCAGTGAACTAATTGTTCCAGCAGCTGCCTTAGTAGAAAGTATTAGCATTAGAAATGTGGCATAATGGTGAAACATGCTCCAAGTCCACAACTAATTGAGTAACATGTATCTCTTACCTTGCTTTCATCCTTTCTCTTTTTCTCCAACTGTATCACTTACCTGTCAACACTCACCAGCCAAGAGCTGATTTGCTTGCCACAATCTTAGGAATAACTTGTGATTATTAACATTGAACATAAGAGATACTTGTGAAAACATTAGTAAGACTTACACTAAGATGATGAAGCCTAAATGTCTTAATAGACTGACTCTTTTTATTCTTCTTTTTTTCCCTCATCAGTAATGTAATAATAATTTGAAGAAGAACTGTATTCTCACATATCTCTTAAATGACATCCTACCGATACCAAGAGAGATATGGAGATGGACCAAGACTTAATGGGGTTCAATTCAAATAGCGGAGGTGCATAATGATGAAGGTACCAATGCACTCACCACAAATTATATTTCGTCATATTTTTTTGTATTTTACTGAGCAAACAATGCATGATCCAAATGCAAGGTTCAAGATGGCCACAAAGAGAAAAAGCCGGGGGAAAAATTACACATTATGCCGATTTCTGCTCCATAGTTGAAGTTGTCTGTGGTTTGTGCTAAATAAGTGAGTTCTTATCTGAATTCTGACATCTTTATAGTTAGAAATGAGTGCAGAAAGTCTCCATATCCTCCAGTCTTGATGTCTGACCTGTGTTAGAGGTGACACCTGGACTACTGCTCTGTGTGTTGAGCCTTCAGTCCAGGCCCCTGTGGCCAAAAAGCAGACACCTGCTCAGAGCAACTGACTACATTAGAGTAGGATCTCTTGGCTAATTCATTATGGGGTTTAACTCCCAACATGGAAATTATAGTTCATGCTTCATAACATTGATGTCGGCTATATCAGACATCAACAAAACCATCGGCTTTAATATAATAACCTTTGTAACATTCTACACATTGCTACTAACTGAGCCGATGAACAACTCTGGGAACACGTCAGAGAATGTGGCGGGTTCATTGGAGCAGTCAAGGCAATGCTTTAGGACTGATAGAAGGTCAGAGAGCTGAGACAGTCGCTGGAAAAGAGATTGCCTGTTCTTGCTATATTAGGAAAACAGACACACACATACTCACCGGTTCCCATAGGTGTAGAATCAGAAAGTAATTAGAGAGAATAATTCAGAGAAACCTCTCCTCTCATCCCCCTTAGTGATGTCATTACCCTCAACCAAAGTTAATTACCTATCCCTCGCTGATACTGAGGACCATGATGGTGTTGTGTGTGTTTGTGTGTGACCAGGTAGTGCAGCTGCTTCTCTGCCAAAAAGGCACCTTGAAATCATTTAAAGAGCTAAAGCTACAGGAACGCTCCAGAGCTCACTGTTGAATCAATTAAACACCTTTTTTTCTGGATATTGACTGGCACAGCGCGGTTTTGTTGTGCTGTCTCTCTCCTTCTGTGTGTGCGTGTGTGCGTGTGTGCGTGTGTTTGTGTGTGCCCAGCCGTAGTGTTGGTAGAGGTGTGTGATAAGAGCTGAGCAATTAAGCAGTACAGAGATTAGACATGTTGGTATGACTGTATCAAATGTCTGCTCTCCACAGCTAAAGACTCTCTTTATTATGTTACATACATAGCAGTATTTCAGTTTTTAATTGTACTAACAAATACTTCAGAACATAAAAACATTGCTACCATACAAAATTTCATTTTGAGTGTCTGTGTTTTAAACTGAAAACAATTTCAGTGTACCACTTGCTGTAATATGGCAGAATTGCTCATGGGTTTGAATAATTTAGCCAGGCATTGTGTCTGTCTTCCAAAGCACATCCATTATTCTATTAGAGTGCCTGCCAGTGCAGATGTTTACTGATGTGATAAAGCAGTTTAGCTGATTAAACATAATGTATGTGTACATTTATTTTTGAACTGCATGTTAACCCACCCATCTCTTTAAGGACTACCATGTTAGCCCATTCATCTCTTTAAGGACTACCATGTTAGCCCACTCATCTCTTTAAGGACTACCATTTTAGCCCACTCATCTCTCTAAGGACTGCAGTGTTAGCCCACTATTCTATTTTAGGACTACCACATTAGCTCACTCATCTATTTAAGGACTAGCATGTTAGCCCACTCATTTCTTTAGGGACTACCATGTTAGTCCACCCATCTCTTTAAGGACTACCATGTTAGTCCACTCATCTCTTTAAAGACTACCATGTTAGCCCTCTCATTTCTTTAGGGACTACCATGTTAGTCCACCCATCTCTTTAAGGACTACCATGTTAGTCCACCCATCTCTTTAAGGACTACCATGTTAGCCCACTCATCTCTCTAAGGACTACCATGTTAGCCCACTATTCTATTTAAGGACTACCACGTTAGCTAACTCATCTATTTAAGGACTACCATGTTAGCCCACCCATTTCTTTAAGGACTGCTATGTGAGGCTATGTTTACGGTAGGTAGTAAGGTAGTGTAGTAAACATACATCCTAAAGTTGACTTCTTTAATTATCACATTGTCTGTAGTAAACCAATTATATCAACTCAAGTAGAAGTTCATATACTGATGGAAATGGTGCAGTGAAGAGGTTAATTTTACTTCATTACCTGTGTAGTATCTATATAAAAACAAGAAACCAAGCAAGCCTAGTTCAGCCGGCCCGCAATAGAAAGTGTTGATCGTGGCTGCCCTCTCAAGATTCGAGCCCGGGTCACCCACGTGAAAGGCTGTGTCCTTAATCACTACACCACAGAACTGAACACTTACCGGGTCTCAGTGTAGCCTCTTGAAAGAAATAATTGTGTTACACATTAACATCACGTCAAATTTAAATATTTCGTTAGACACCATTAACCATTGTGTTAAACTGAGTAACGTTTCTTATTAAGTTTACCTCCACCACAAATAGTATCTATGAACAGTATGACTTTTGCCACTGGCCGTTTTAAAAGCTTATTAGTCAGTAATATGTCGCTAGACGCCATTAAGCATTGTGTTAAACTTAGTAGCGTTTCTTATTAAGTTTACCTCCACCACAAATAGCATCTATTTACTGTGTGGCTTTTGCCACTGGCCGTTTTAAAATCTTATTAGCCATTCGTGAATGACATTGATACAATAACTACTGTATCAATATAAGTGACGATAACTGACTTTTTCGTCAAGTGAAAAAACGAGAGAATCGTGTGGCCAGGGAAGTGTTTGACTATCCTGAAGAAATCTTAAAACATAATTCGAAAATCCACCAGAAATAGTCGCAATATAACAGTAAACTAGTGATGGTCGTTCTTCTAGCAGCAGGATATTATGCTAGCAACCCTAACTCAGATTTTCTTTTTCAAAATAAAAGCCATCATTGAACTATATAAGGCGATATAGTTAACAATCTAGTCTGCCAATCTAGTCTGTCATTTTATGTTTAATGTCTGTTCCAATGTTGTTGTTGTCTGTTCTTTTTTACATACTAGATTGTTAACTAAATGGCCTTATAAAGTTCAATGATGGCTTTTATTGTGATAATGAAAATCTGAGTGCTGCCAGCATAATATCCTGCTGCTAAAATAATGTTAATGAAGCCTCGTTTGGCCATCGCTACAGTAAAGTTTTAATTTAGGCTTCCCGTAGCTACTGCAGGCTGTAGCCAGCAAAGTTTTTGTCTATCCTGAACAAATCCTCTTTTGCCACTGGCCGTTTGAACAGCTAATTAGCCGTTTGTGAATGACATTGATACAGTATCTATCAATATAGGTGACGATAACGGACTTTTTTGTCAAGTGAAAAAACGAGAGAATTGTGTAGGCAGCGAAGTATTTGTCTATCCTGAACAAATCCCAATATCCACCAGAACTGTTTTATTTTAGGCTTCCTGTTACATAGCTACACAAGGTTAAAGCCAGCGAAGTTTTTGTCTGTCCTGAACCTCAGGTATAATGCCTTTTCAATATTACGGGAGTCGAACGCAGGACCTGTTGTTCTATAGCTCGTGTCTCTAACCACTACGCCATTTAATAAGGTCTGTCAGTCAGTCAGTCACTCAGTCAGTCACTCAGTCAGTCACTCACTCACTCACTCACTCAGTAATAGACATTCGCTCTTTTTGGCTGGCTCCGCTTACGCAGTCCGGCAAAAAATAGTAATAAAGACGTGTTGTAAAAGGAAACATGTTAGTGCCAGTTGATAAAGAACAATAATGGTTATACAATAATGGTCATGCAATAACAATAACGTGTCATAATTCAGCTATATTGAGTCTTGTCATATCCAGTTACACCCCTTGAAAAGTAGAGAGGTCTACCTTACAGCTCTCTTTAAGAATCAGGTCACATATCTTCTATTATGAAAGAGGATGGCCATATATGGCAGTCTAATCACAGGCTACATTTCAGCAGCAGTTGTATGTGGTTTCACGTGACTTCAGCATAATCTGTGAACGATCTGGTCTTGGTATTTTGATCTCTTGCTCCTAACATTAATAATAATATGAATCGTCATCATTCTGATCAGAATCATAATAACAAAAGCATATTATGTCTCGTCTTGAGTGTAATTATACACTGTGGCTCCCCTTTGTTATAGTCCGTCATTTTGTGCACTTTTAAAGCACCAGATAAGCTCTGTGTATATAGTCGCTGTCCTTTGAACCCAGTGAGTCTGTTATATGGATAAATACACATTTTAAAGTGTTAGTCTATCGGTCTACCAAGACGTCTATCTGGGGACAGACCTAATATGATTTTATTCCTGTAATCTTCTCTCTGTTGTGTGCGTTTATGCATGTGTGTGTGCGTTTGTGTGTGTGCGCGTTTGTGTGTGTGTGTGTGTGTGTGTGTGATGAATGGGAGCCAGTCTCCTAACATACGTATTTTTACGCTGGGCGTAGCGAGCCTGCATGCATATTTCTTTTCTTCTCATAGCTTATTGACTGACTGGAGCCATGGTGAAAATTGTTAGACCTCGTGGCGTAATATCTTTGACATTGGTCTTTCTAAAAGTAGACTATACAAGGTTCTAGACTTCATTCACACTTTTACCTCATAATTCACCTGAAAATGTAAGGATCTTTCCCATCATATTTTCTTGTTTCACTCGCCAGATTCCTTTTTGTTCTTCTGTTCGTCCTTGTTTTTCCTCTCCATGGTTTTGATCTTCTCCCCTCTTCGTCGTGTTTATGAACAGAAGCCAAGAAAAATTGCCATACTACCTCTTTATTTACCCCTCTGGGAAAGAAGGGGAATCGGGTTTTCATTTTTCACTTAAACACACACACACGCATACAGGCATGCATGCACGCGCACGCCTACACACACACACACACACACACACACTCTGAGCAAGGTGTCTCAGCTGCATCTCGGCCAATCAATAGCCTCTGGAGAGAGTAGGAGATGAAGTGTTCATTTCTCTAAAGCTGCTATAATGGCCTAATGCCTCGGCCTCATGGCCCGCTGAGAAATGTGTGTGTGTGTGTCTTTGTGATTGGGACTATGTAATACTTTCGCCTCACTGCCCACAGAGAAATGTTTGCGTGTTTGTGCCCTGCCTGCATGTGTGTGTTAGTGTTTTGTATTCGAGTTGCGGTGGCATCTAGGGAAATGTCATAAATGAAAGCAGGGAGGAACACGAAAATGAACAACATGTTTCTGATGGTCTACTTACTGTGACAACTTCACAGGGGAATTATGTGGGCCTGTTTCCTTCTCTGTGTTTGTGTGTGTGTGTGGGGGGGTCCCTTTGACACACAGATGATGTTTGGTGCTTATTGTCCCTGGTGTTGATTTATATTGAACCCCCCCCTCCATTTTGTTGGAGATCTGCTTTTGATTGCTTTTCTTTTTTCAACCTACTTGTCAAATCATATCATAGTTGAAAAAATCTCACATAATCCTTTTGATGTAACCCTAAAAAAGTAATTAAGTGGCTTTCAAACTAAATCTGAGTAGTTTGAGCTTCCAGTCCAGTTCAGTATGTGTATGAACCATTATCTGATAGCAGTGAGCATAGTGCAAATGATACTTTGCTATAGGTGAGCTGAGGCTGACAAATCTGTCCTCCCTACCACCCAGCGTTTTTAGAATACTCCAATGTTGGCAATTGTCTCTCCTGTCAAGCCGTACTCTCTTCCGATGTCACGTCTGTCTGCCTGCGTGTATGTTTGATAATGAACTTATTTCTAACAGGTCCCATTATACCCACCATGATGAACCACTCTCAGCTGCTCAAGGCCCAGTTGCAACCATGTCACGGCACCATAATAGGCAATACATCTAGGAGTGACTGTATTAAAATCCATATATTTATGTGTGTGAATGAGTGTGTGCGTGTGGTTAGATGGGTGGACATTTTTATGCCATGTTGTGAATTTTCTACATAGTATAACCTTTTTGATTTTCTTTGACATCCATTCATAAAATCTTCTCAATGTATGATTCATACTTGAATGTACAACTCTTGCCGTGACTAGTTAATAGAAGGATTGTGATTTTCATGTAGTGTGTAGCAACGCACAAGCCCCTCCCACCTGAGGATCTTCTCAGACCTATATATTTCCTTTTTTGAGGTGTGCAACATCGACTTTCCACTTAGATCTTGCTGGATTCGTTGCTTTCATATTAGTCTGGCAACTCTTTCCTACTCCAACCTCTCCCGTCCTTAATTGTTCACCCCCCCCCCCCACCTTCTAATGGCTGTAACAGGCTCATGTACATACATAAGTTTCCATTGCATGTTTAAGAATACCATTTCCTGGACTCAGATTTAATAAGTCATCACAAATTTTTTTTAACAAATTAGATGCATTGAAATAAAAATTCCCAAAATAAAAAATCGGATTATTGAGGTGTTAAATCTGACCTTCCAAACAATCTGAAGTATAGATTTTATTGTAATCCAGCGCCAACATGCACATTTACTAAAATAACCAAAATAACCTGTAGCAATTATTAGCATCACAAATCCCTTTTTATGTAGTGTTATTGGTTGATTAAAACAATGTAGTGTGTGTGTGTGTGTGTGTCTGTGTGTGGCTGTGTGTTTGTGTGTGTGTGTGTGTGTGTGTATGTGCGTGCGTGCGTGCGCGTGTGTGTGTGTGTTCACGATATACAATTGTATGTGTTTCTCTTTTAGTACTGCAGAGGTATGGCTGATTGGCTGCTCTTCTCCCAGCTATAATTCATGCAGTTGGAAGACAGTCACGACTCAGGCTGGTGATAGGTGGTGTTTAGGGGTGGGGGGGTCATAAACAAAGTCTCTGTTTTTACAGCACAACAACCCAATAGGTAGTATTCCAGAAATCTAAAGCAAAGCCTCACTAAGATGTTGAGACACACACACACACACACACGTCTCACATTCAGGCTACGCACCTAACACTCACGCATGTCCCTTGAGCCTTAGAAATATTAGAGGTCATAAATGAAATCATAAGCTACAGATACTCTAGGTACTTGTTGACTTCAAATAGGCAGGAGGAATGTAACATAATGTCTGACCCAGATCTGCCGCTGGTAGAGTGCAGCGGGAGTGCAGGCTGTGTGTGGAGCCGGACTAGACGCAGCTTGACTCTTACCTTGATGGAGTGAAAAGTGGGTCAGTCCACTGCTCATCTGCATACACACCCACACACTCATGAACATGTGCACATACATACACACCCACACACTCATGAACATGTGCACATACATACATACCCACACACTCATGAACATGCGCACATACATACACACCCACATACACATATGAACATGCACACATACATACACATATGAACATGCACACATACGTACACACCCACACACACACTCAAGAACATGCACACATACATACACATATGAACATACACACATACGTACACACCCACACACACACTCATGAACATGCACACATACATACACATATGAACATGCACACATACGTACACACCCACACACACATGAACATGCACACATACATACACGCTTTGCATCTCTGTTGGCACATTGTTAGCCTATCTATTATTTTTACAATGTATCTCACTCCATTAACTTTTTTTCAACCCGCTCTTTTGAACTATCCTCATTTTATCCCTTCTTCTCACTCTCTCTACCTCCCTCACATGGCTCTGCTATGTTCTGCTGTCTTACACTCAGCGATCCAGCACTGAGGGCTTTAAGGCCAATGTTGGCGTAAACACTGTGAAATATTAATGAGTGTTCAGAGAACGCCAGGCCACAGCTCCAGCAATATAATAGGAGCAGGAAATTAACAGCTATACTATACAGATACATATTAACCTCTGTTTCACATTATGCCCTGCAATCCTGCACACATAATCAAAGCAATTATTTATTACAAGGACACACACAAGGTGCATACTGTAAGTGTGTGGTAAGGTTTCCCGACAGCCGGTTTTAATAAAATTATATTCTGGACAAATTTTCTAGGACTTACGGGGAATGTATTTTATCGTTAGTTGTCATTAGTGTCGGGGTTGTTGCTCCAAAATCGTAATGTATAAGGCTACATATTACTCAGATTAATGAAATGACTTACTACTCAGTGAGAAAATACATTTGTTTCTTTACTTTTAGATTACTTGGGCGTTACACAACCCGAAACCTGAAAGGCTGAACCAGGAGCGGAGGTGTTTCACCTCATGTAAGGTGAAAATGTTTTGTATGAAATAACATATCAGATATAATTAAATAAACATTTGAATAGTCTGTCATTAGGCTACACCTTTGCACACCCGGATTAGCCTCACCAGCAAATTTATTGGTAAAAGTTTAAAATCACCTCTGAGAAGTGATTTGACCAGCAGGCTAAAATTTGTTCTTAGTCTGAGGGTAGACAAAAAAAAAAGGTAACTAATGCAAGATCAGGTAGACTGTATCACAGTCTACACAACATAAACAGTAATGTACAGTCAGGTCTCACACAACCAAATCCTTTCTATAGGATATCTCTTTAGGTAGTCAATACATACTCATCATCATTAGGCTATAACCTGACACTTATGTGACACTAATAGTCACAAAATAATGATTGTAACAGTAGAGATACCAAGATAAATAATCCCCATTAAAAAACAGGTTGTGAGATATCTGCATCTGATTGCCTTGAATCGGGTTCAAAGCCTTTGACAATTACCTGTTAACTGCACTGTTAGTAGGCTAATCACTCAGTGAAGTATTACAGTGATGTAAAAGTATCAATAAGCCAACTCCAAACAGCCTGACCAGAACAAAAAACATTGTGAACAATTTCTCTTGATTTCTCAAGTCCATTACAAGTCTGTAACAACAAATCTGTAACAATAAATTTGGTAATCTAAAAAATAAAAGACAAATGTAACATTCCCTCACCTCAATAACATTGTCACTGTGGACATGCTAGCTAGCTACAGGATTTTAGCAATCTCATATGTAACTCACAATTTCTATTCAAATACATGTTGGTAGGAAGACTTCCCCATCATATGGACAAATCGAACTGTCACGTACTGTTGCGGCCGGCCTGCTGTGCCAGTGAGATCAAACTCCCTCTCGCCCTCATTTGGAGCACCTGTTTGTTATTATTACCCTCACCTGTGTTGCTGATTACTGTCCCTATTTAAGTTCCTCCTTCCCTAGTGGTTCCTGTCGGTCATTGTATGGCTCCTGTTCCTCTATAACGTCGATCTTCTCTTGTTTTAGTTTGCCTTAATTCTTAGTTATTTTTTATTAAAAGTCCACTGTTCTCCCTGTGCCTGGTCAGGTGAACTGTTTAAGAATGTCCCACAAATCATATGTTTCCTTGGCTGCTTCATTAAAGGAGTTTTACTGTACCTGTTATTTCCTGATGAATAACCATATTCTAGATATGATTTCTGGTCAACGCCTTAATGAGTTACACACCCAATGCATATTGAACAACAAATTGTGAAATAACCGATTAATCAACATGTTCCTGGTCACTTTGGCCTCACATTTTCCTAATGGAAACTCTAGGGTGTCTGTGTCGTTATGTCTGGTTATGTTTGTGTGTGTGTCAGGTTTTCCATTAGCTGGTAATTGCCAGCTTTTGGCTGACGAAATTAATTGAAAGCGATAAATACAATTTAAATTGTAGATTTCATGCTTCAGAGCTATTCTCACTCTCTTTACCCTGCCTTATGTGGATGGGACTGCTGCTGAAGAGAAAGTGAGAGAGGAGCTATTGACAAAGGAAATGCAAGCTTTTTTTGTCAAGTAGGCCGCTGTAGGACATTCATGTAGGCCACTTTAGGACAACATGATGTGTTTTGAAGCATGGGCAAGGGTTTGAACCAAACAAGGCTTTGTTTTACCCAGTAACCTCTGTCTTGGTATCATCTGTCTCATGCTTTAAGATGGTAGTTCTTGAGTAACAGAATCTTTCCAACCAACCTCTCATACAGGCCAAAGTTATGCAGAGTTCTCGATGTGGTTGTCTGATGCACCATTACTTCACGCCCAGTTGCTGTACTCTGTAGCTCCTCTAAAGTGATTGAGGGCCTCTGCGGCTTCCCTCTCAGGACTTCCTCTTTTTCAGGGATGTGGTGTGATATAGCTTTCACTTCCTGCTTTTTTATTAGATCCAACAATCCCTCCTGGGATATGCAAACAGATTATTTTGTACCATTTCCTAATCTAGGCCTTTGTATAACCGTATCTCAAACTTCTGCAGAACACTCTTTGATCTTCAGATTCACAGGTTGACTCCATCTGAAAGGATGTTATTGTAAATGTGGCAGCAACTTCAATGGTTAACATGTAGAGGTCAATGGTAAGGCAATTGTGTCCTTGATTGTGTCCTCAATAATTTACAGTGCTCAGCACAATATTTTGGGTGAGAACATTGTTCTGCTTTGTTACCAATTTACAGGCTCATTTCAATTCTGTTATGATAAATTACCATAATCAAAATGTGATGTTTGTAATTCCAAGCACCGCGGGTGGACACTAATGGGTTACACACCCAGTGCATACTATATGTATGACCGGACAATTTCTGAAATCCAGTGCCAATCCGATACCGACAATCTGGTGTGTGTATGTGCTGTGGGCTTTTCCACCCTGAGAAAAATGTAATAGTCTGTTAAATGTGTTGTTAATGGTTACTCATTCATGCAAGTGTTTTACTTATTTATCTGCTTGCTACTCAGTTCAGACAGCTGGTCTCACCAACAGTACGCATTCACAAACATGTTGTTAGAAGAGAATGATACTGACAATAATGTGTTTTCTTGCATGCTAAATAAGCTAAATAAGGGAGGTGCTCCTTTTTGTGATGGGGCTGCTCGGTCAACCTTTACATTAAGATGGCTTTTCAAATACCAGCCCTTTGAATCACACCTAGACAGCCTGGGACACCGATGTAAGCAGGTGGCCCTAAGACTTATCACGGTCACAGAAATCTGCTCACTGTATGTGGCCTTCAAATTGCGGGCCCATCTGATACTAGGCAAGGCAGCTGGCTTTGCGCTGCTCTGTCCCAGCCTATAGGGTTTTGTATGTTGTATGTCTTCAAGTGAAGAACTATTGCAATCCCTTTTTATGTAGTGTTATTGGTGGATTAAAACAATGTAGTGTGTGTGTGTGTGTGTGTGTGTGTGTGTGTGTGTGGTTGATGAAGTTAAACTTTCTGGGCTGATTTTGCCCGATTTTGTTGGGTTTTGCTCTCAAAATCACACAGTGTTTATCTTAACCCTGCAAATTCATTAATTTCGGAGACACTCTTATCCAGATCAACTTACAGTTAGTGCATATATTTCAAAATAGCTACATAGGTACCACAACAGTGAACTCAGTAGTAGTAAGTACATTCTACTCAATTAATTAGTTACCCAAAAGAAAAAAAAAATCTGTGCTTAGAAGGAAGACAGTATAAATATACACAGCAAGCATTAGTGTATGAAGGCTTCATGGATGGGATGACTGTGGACTTATTGACAAGTTCTAAATCTATAACAACGTATGAGTTCGGGGAGAGAAAACAAATATAAAAAAATGTGAGTGTTTTGTGTAGGTACCATGTATTTAAACTACACCAGCAAGAGGTGCTTGGTATGAAGTGCATCTGTAATGGTCATGTGGTTGCAGAGTTTGCTAAGCAAATGGCCACTGGATGGCTACATTATCAAGGACAACCCAGCCATGTGCTGTTCATTTACCTATTGTCAAAGCATAGGGTCTCATAGAGGCAATATACAATTGCCAAGCAGTTTCAAAATGGCACTTGAAAACTTGATATGACACTCACTGCTCAACTGGACATGCATTCACTCACAAGCACGGTCTTCAGTACTAACAGACGCATACACTTTGTTTTGGGTACCCTATGCGTACAACATTTAAATACTTCAACTTGGATTGATGCAAATAGTAATGATATCATTGTCTTTTGTAGGCATACAGAATACTTTTTAGTAAACAACTAGCTGAGGTTTTTGGGAAAGAAGGTTTTTGGGAAAGAAGGTTTTTGGGAAAGCTTCCTTCTTACCCAGAAGATCGTTGTCATTTGCATAATTTTAATGGCTGCCCAAAATGCACTGCACACATACACACACAGGTAATAGGTTTCTTTTGTTTTATTTCTCATACATTATCAAGATAAATACATTTAGTTGAATTTCAATGTTGCGTACATATTTTAAATAGTTGAATTACGTTTTAATGTCTGTATTTTAGGATTTCATCCACGTTCTTTACAATCACCATGCAGCACTCATATCTAGATACATATTTCACCACTTCATACATACAATTACATTTTAAAATGTAAGCCTTCCAGCCATTGGCAATACACTGTTTGGATCAGATGCTTGTGATTTAGACTTGGTCAATTCCATGTTTATTTATGTCATATACTGAAAGAACTGGCATACACAATACAGTTTTATGCTGACTTGTAGGTTTATACCTCAGTAATGAAACAAAAGAAAAATCTAAGTAAATTGGATAGGTTGTTTATTATTTGAATCTTTCTGGTACAAAGATATGTTGTATTAACATATAAACCAAAATGTCTGTCAGTTGAAGTGTGCTGTTCTGTGACGCCTAGCCCTGACCCATCTGTCCCAGTGGTAGCTGGTGGTATTAAGTGTCTGTTGGGCTGCGCTTAAGTAAAGACTCTTATTCTGTTAGTATTAAGTGTTGTAGTGGAAGGATGAATGGATGGAGGGAAATAGAGATAGAGAGATGGGCTGTGGAGTGGGGTCCAAATTGGCTGGCTGGCTTAGTAGAGGGCCCTCCTGGGACAGTCATTGATTATTAATAGGCAGCAGGCTGCATCAAACATACTGGTACACCAGATGCAGTATAGCTACAGCTCGTGTGGCAGCTCCTGATTGGCTGTGGGACGGTGCCAAATGGTGATGGAATATTTATATCAACAGACATGTATCGCGGTCCCTTCAAGCAATCAATTATTACTCAAATAAATAAAACGTATAGCTACATCTCTAGCTCTGTAAACATGAAGGGCAAAAATAAATATTACTGGCAAGTGGCAATCAGGGGTTGAGCTCATGACATTAAGACCTACTGACGTCATGAATGGAAACTTTATTGCAAAGCTACTGTACAATGCTTCATATACTGTACTGTGAAGAGAAAAACAATTAAATGGCAGGCTGACAGAAAATAAAACTAGATAGATGGGTTGAACAATAAATAGGGATTCTGTTTCACACAACAAGTTTGACATTTCTTGCCTTAACAGAAGTAACCATAAACATATGAAGGTTGTTAAAAGACTAATCTAACAATCCCTTGTCCAACATTGTTGCTGAATTTGCCTCGCTAGCTAGCTACATTATATAATCTCAGCAGTGGGTGGCAATGACAACAAAGTGATGCGTTAATTTATATAATATATAAGAGTATATATAATAACAAGCCGATAGCCAGTGCTGGTTAGTCTAACGATATGATGATTTGATAACAACCCAAAAAGCAAAAAATGTCAGCCTGCTTGCTATTTTCCACTTTCCCTATGCCCATTGCTATGAACCGCCTGTGGTGGACTGACTTTTGCCACCAAATAAGTTAAGTACATATCATGTGATGTAGCGCCTGCTATATACTATCTATCCAAACTCCGCAGACCTCTGGCGGTTGTCACAATCCCGAGGGCTGCTATCAGCCATTGGCAAGGCATCTAGTCATAAATTAATTTGAAAAACAATAGACAGGATTTAATGTAATCTCAAATTTGATCTGCCAGATTGCCAGTCAGATGCTGCAAGCTGTTTGTGATTTTAATGGTACATTGTCTCACAATTTGCAAAAAAATTGAAATAAATCACTAAGCATCAGTAGCCTACACATTTAAAATAATCGTGCATGTCACAAACAAATTATGATTTAGTTTATATTTTACAGATGATGAATTTATATGCCATTAGCCCATATTTTTGTCATTCATTTTACATAGCCCATTAACTCATGACTAGTTCCTTTTCAGACATTTATGTTCAAGTCATGGCTACAGCTAAGCTACTTCCATTGGACAGGGGATTACAGTTCTTGCTTAGTGACTGCTGTACATGCTGTAAAATAACTTATAATGTCAATTCAAGTGGGGTTCTGTCCCTAATGCACTAATGGGCTGGCCACCACTCTATGCCCCCCCACATCCACCTGGGTCACTGGATTCCCCTTCTGTCAGTGCTGTAGAGACAACTGGATCACTGGATTCCTCTGCTGTCAGTGCTGTAGAGACAACTGGATCACTGGATTCCTCTGCTGTCAGTGATGTAGAGACAACTGGATCGCCCTGCTGTCAGTGCTGTAAAGACAACTGGATCACTGGATTCCCCTGCTGCCAGTGATGTAGAGGCAACTGGATTCACTTAGTCACCTTGCACTCAGTCATCTAGAGACAGCTGCTCTCTGTTGGATAGATTTGCGTCTTCCAATGCTCCACTACTTCCCAGCTGTAGGACCTGACAGTTGTTGCTGTGAGACTTCAGTCTCGGACCAGGATTCATCAATAATGTTTTTTGTAGAGGAACTGGGCACAAAACTATCTAACCCCTATCTCTTGTGCACAGACTAAATGATAGCAAATATTGGACTATTTAATGCAAGACTTTAGTTCTACGTAACCAAGATGAATCCAACCCAAGCTGTTTTCCACAGAAACTCTATTCCCTTAGTAGTCCCTTATTGATTGTACTTTGTTTGTGTATGTGTACGTGTGTGCGTGTGCGTGTGTGGTGGGGATGGTGGTAGGGTTATCGACTGACTATTTGCCTACAGGGCAATATGGAGTCAGAACTGGGCGGTCACTATGTGTTGTTTCAGCTGTGCTGTGTTGGCGATACGATCGTTAGTTTATCTCACAGTAGCGACACCAGTGTGAAATCTTTTTGACAGCAGCTAAATCGCCCCATCTTTGGCTCAGCTAAACAATGCCCCCCTTAACACAACTAAAGGACTTGATGCATATCATATGATGCCATCGTTTTCTGGCATGAATGTGTGTCTGTGTGTTTAGGCTGTGTTTGTGTTCTTGTGTATATGAATCCACTTTGTGATCGAATAGGGGAGATGAGGTGAGGATGCTTGCTAAAAAGATTTACTCACCCAGCTACATTAGATTAGATCACTGTTGATATTCTAACCTCTAACACAGCATGACATTCTTTTTATTAGTACTGTGTGTGTGTGTGTGTGTGTGTGTGTGTGTGTGTGTGTGTGTGTGTGTGTGTGTGTGTGTGTGTGTGTGCGTGTGCTGCTGTACCACTGAGGTTACGTTGAGGCTAATACATTGCTATGCAGTGCAGCTGGAGCAGTGTATTGATTGCTTGGCCTTTTAGCGCATGGCTAATTTTCTATACGGGGAAGCATTGGGCATCTGTGTACAGCTCCAAATCCTAAATGGGCTAGCAGTGCTATGTTTACAATGGGAGGTTAATCCTGATAAGCTATCTCTCTCTGTGTGTGTGTGTGTGTGTGTGTGTGTGTGTGTGGCCTGAGCTAGCTTAGCTTTGACCACTTTCATGGCTTAGAGGGAGATCGTTTAGTCAATTGGCTGGTCTTAACAGCAGAAAGAGATCCCCTCCATAGGCTGCTAACTGTAATCCACAACACCCAGAATGGTGTGTGTGCTTGCAATGGACAAGCTATAGCACAATGTTCCAAATGCTTGTATCACCAGAATCTAACAGGCATTTATTACACTGTGTCTGCTTGTTGAAATGTTGCTTTCTGGTCTCATCCCATCTGCTCCATTGTGCTGTGGGCACCTTCCCCTTGACACGTAAGACACAATATGACCTCAACATAATTCAAGCTCTGTGATATCAACTAGACTGGTAAATGAACAAAAAGCAAAGTAAAAAAAAAAGATGCCTGAAAACAAGAAAAGGAACCAGGCAAGCCTGATTCAGCCGGCCCGCCATTAGAAGGAACAAATGTTGTTGCTCTTGTTGGATTTGAACCGCGGTCTCCTATGTGACAGGTGGTGTGTTTAACCACTACGCCACTAAGCAGTATGTGTGCAGAGTGTTCTGCTTTGTTAAACCAATTAGTTGAAACTCCACGGTTCTAGAAACTACTTCCCTACATTAGCTAACATTCAAACCAACAACAGGGTCGAGACACTACATGCAACGCGGTAAATTAGAAAGAGATTACTGTAGGGACCGATTGGGACACTCTACCTCATAAAATTGCGTCTCGACTTTACATCATTTTGTCACGCATTAACATCACGCCAAGTTTGAATATTTAGCTAGACACCATTAAGCATTGTGTTAAACTGACTAACGTTTCTTAATAGGTTTACTTCCACCACAAATAGCATCTATGAATTGAATGGCCTTTGCCACTGGCCGTTTTAACAGCTTATTAGCCAGTAATAGGCTTACTGGTATCTACTAACTTACCACTTGGAATAGTCATAAGAATTGAGCAACTGCTACGAGACTGAAGATGAACTTTAGACTGCCAAAGCTATTTCATCTCATGGCACAACGTTTGTTTCTCTTTCATTGGTGAATTTCATTCTTTCATCCTAATGCATAGTTCGTTCTGTCAGAGGTGAGGATCGCTCACATGAAATCCGCGTCTCTAAGCACTACGCTGTTTAACAACGGATAGTCAGTCAGACAGGCAGGCAGGCAGGCAGCCAGTCACTCAGTAAGAGACATTCACTCATCTTGGCTGGCTCCGCTTACGCGGTTCGGCAAAAACTACAAGAAGCTTGGTAGAATTTTCAATAGGACTACCACTGCAGACTACCAAAGCCTATGAAAGGTTAGTTGTAAAAACACAATACATTTTGTTACTTTTCATTGTATTCACATTTATATTATGTTTTTTTAACATATTTTGATGGCTAAAACCTTTTCAGGATACTCACTAACACATGGGCAACCTGTGTTCATTTTTTGACAAAGCTCACTACAAGAAGTTGGTCGCTATTACTGGGAATATATTTATCATGATTCTGATTTATAACTAAATTTACATTTTCATTGACAGACGCTAAAGCCAGATCAGTGATTATTATAAAAAAACTGTTTTGGAAGGATCTAGATAAGATCTTTATTTCAAATACCCTGAAAACATTATATTAATGATGATTATTTAAAATTCAATGTATATGACCTTTTACGGCAGCTGCACCTCTACTACCGCAAGTCCCTCCAGAGGCTGGTGAAGTCTGCAGAGCACGTTATCGGCTGCCATCTTCCCTCTGTGCAAGGCATCTACCATACTCAATGCCTTAGGAAAGCATGGAACATCATCAAAGACTACAGCCACCCAGGCCTGTTCACACTGCTGCCGTCTGGTAGACGTTACCAGAGCATTGGGGCACGCACTTCCAGACTCAAAAACAGTTTTTTTCCTCAGGCCATAAGGCTCCTCAACCAGCAACACTGATATATGATCATATTGATCACACATGAACATTCCAAATGCTCTGATGTCTATCTGTGTACATTCAATATACATTAGAATATTTGAATGTACCATTCATAGGCATATTACACTTACTGTATATTATATTTATAATAGTTAATATTTCTACCCATATTGTTCATATTCCCCATTCTACACTTCTTAAAATTGCTGCTAGTTTACATTGTTGTTTTTGCTATACAGCTCCGGAAAAAATTCAGTGACCACTGCACCTTTTTATTTCCTTTCCAAAAATATCGAAAAGGAAGGTTTTGAGTGAGGAATAGAAGGGTTAAAATTAAGAGACCACTGCAAATTGAACGCTTCTGTTCCTCACTCAAAATATTCCTTTTCAACTTTTTTGGAAAGGAAAGAAAAAGGTCTCTTAATTTTTTCCGGAGCTGTATTTTTGGTTTATATATTTCTTAATTCTTACAGTGTAGATGTCGTGTGCCATGTCACAAGAATTTCATTGTTCACAATGACGCTGTTATTCGGTGCACTTGATACATAAGACTCATTTATTGTTTAAAAACAAAACTAATACATATTGAATACAGTGGACTGCGTATGTATTCGCACCCTTGTGTAGTCACTGTGTAGTGAAATGTTTTTTTTTGTAATTGATCTACACAACGCATTCTATGAATTGGCAGTCAAAATTGGCAAAATAGTTTTTTAAAGCCACATAAAGGACTGTAACGTGTAGATGGGTAAGTATCTTTTAAAGTCAAGGTAATAATTATGCTGTGGGTGATGTATTAAACCACGCAGACACATTGAAGACACTACTGAACTGAGCTGCAGAACAGGAAGGAAACTAGTTTGGGATGTGACCATGTTTTTGGGTGTTTCTTTAAATCACTGGGCCATTGGTGATTTTAAAACTGCGATAGCGTTTTATTACTGTGATGAGAAAACTGAGTATGGATCAACTAATTTATAGTGACTCCAAAATAATGATGTTAACGTCAAAGTGTAAAGAAGAATACAAATATTCCAAGAACAGGCAACCTATATGTAACTCGTCACTTACCCAAAAATGCAAAAAAGTAGAAAAAAAGACATGTCGAAGGAATACACATTTTTTACTTATGTTTGGGACAAATTTATAGCACATCACTAACTCCATCCTTACTTTTAAGCATGGTGGCTTCTGCACATTTTTATGGGTATGGTTTGCTTGAAATCAGCTAGGACTGTTTTTTTTCAATGCAGGAATTTCGCAGGAACCACATACAATGTATCTATTTTGGAAATCGTGATTCCGTTTGAACATATCAGCAGTGTTTTTACATTCAATATAAACACATCCCAGTGCTATTGGTCCTTAATGATTTGCGATTGTGTTAGGTGTCAACATGTGAGAAGTGCCGTTTACTTACCATCGGAAACCAGCCGCCAGGGGCAGTTATGAACGTTTCACGTTTCTGTCTGGGTGCCTGGTAAAGAAATGCTCCCTAACAGGAATTTAAATACATTTCTTCACATAATTTAAGAGAAATACTCTTTTTGGGTATTTGGAAAATGCCAAATATTTTATTTCAGCTCATTAAGGTTTTAAATGTTTTAAATCCCTGTTATATATCGATATTTGTATTAGGAAAGTGTATACGTTTGGAAGAAATAATATATAGTTACATTTCTGTCTCTTTTGCTCAATTTGTACAGTTGCAGAAAATAATATTTTTACATTAAAAATAACATGTTCCTTTCAAGAGGGGACCCACTAAAATATTTGTCCATGAGGTGAGGAGCATTCCAACCAAATCTTGTCAAGCGCTCCCAAAAGGCTAAGGCCGCCCCAGTACGTAAGCTACTGTAATTTGAGAACCTGTTAGAGGGTTTTGTGTCTACTGTACCCTCTCTTACATAAAATTTGTTTTTTAAACAACATTAAAAAACAGATATCACAATATGCCAACCACATTTTGATATCAAATGATATTGGTATAATAACAAATTATTGATATTGGAGCCCAACACTGATAAATACAAAACAGCATTCTGTCGCCATGAAGCTGAAGTGCTGTTGGCATGCTGTACACTCTGACAACTCTTCCAATAGCCTACTGTAGAGAATATTTCCAGCACTGTTTTGGTTAGGACAGCGCTGTTGTGCCGCTTTAAGACAAGCATGGGCACTTATCTCAATAAATCAATATTAGATTTTAGTTAATACTAAATCTGGAATTGGATATAACAAATAAGCTACTGAAATTATACAGAAATTGAGGTAGGTGCTTAATTCTTGTTTGCATATGTAAGAGGATTAACATGCTCTTTACTTGCTTAGTAGCGGAGTCCTGACCAAGAGCCGGTTACTTGTCCGATCAATCAATGTGAATTTGTTTCACCGAATCTCTGTTTGTGTACTTGGTCAGTTGGAATCTCGCTGGACAAATAAGTATGTGAAGGTGGTTGGTGATCTGTTTGTTCTCTCATCTGTTGCTGACATTTACCATGCAATAATGTGGTTACATCACTTGTAAGGCTGTTGTTTTCCTGAATTCCATATAGTGAACACCAATTGCCTGCAGGGATTGAAACCAGATTTAGATGCTTTTCAGTTATACTGAAAATGTATTTCAAAGCCATTTCTATCATTCATCATCTATGTATGCTCTACCCCTGAACCCCTTCTGCCCTGTAGTGTCAGCTGAATTGGAGAATGCAGACAATTAAGCATGACTCATTACATGAACCATTTTTCACAGCCCTGTGGAACACAGCTAAAACCACTCAACACATCCTCTCACACGTCCTCACACAGCACTTGATGCTTTCCAACCGTTTCCAGCCTATCCCTTAAAAAATGATTTGTGTTAAATGAGTCATAAAGCACAGAGACATACACCTCTAACATTAACTCCAGGGCTCCTTGCCTGGGAGGTTCATGCCTGTGTTGCAGTACTGTGGTCTCCTGTTCAGGCAGGGATGAGGCTCAAGTGTCACTGCAGCTGGTGGATCACAGCTTATTGGAGCACACAGGTGCAGATGGATGTCAATGTCGTATCTGCATTTGATTATTATGTCGGAATTTCCACTGTGTCCTTGCGAGTACTTGACACGGTAGACGGTTGAGAATATACATGTACTGTAATCACCTCATGATAGAGCCAGGGATGAACTGGAAATACATACAGCAAAACGTAGAGCATTAAATGATCGTAGCGTGACGGTGTTGGAACATGGGCAGGTGGCGGCGGCGTTACAGAGTCTTAAAGAATAAGGTAGCATGTATTTTTCTTTTCAATTGGCCTGAATGATTCATAACAGAATAACCACGTTCTTGCTCTGCTACCGCTACACCTTGTTTTCTTCCAGCAATCTAGTAATGTAACCCATACTCTGTCAGCAATTTACAATTACACAAAGTTAATGCAGTTAGCCATGCACTAATTAAGGTGCACCCAAATGACACATTGGCCATCATCCCATGAACTCAAACAAGGAGTGATTCTTCATTCATTCTGATAACTCAGCACTCACAAACCTTAGTTTAAGACATCCTGACCCGTAGTTTAAGACATCCTGAACCATAACTGTAGTTACCTAAATTTACACATCATTGCATATTGCCACACTTACACATTCTTGCTCGTTATACCTTATTTCTTCCAATTATCATCCACACCTTGCCATGTGAACTTTATTAGACTGAAAGCTTCTCTGACCAAGGCCAATTCATTTAATCAGGATTGTTTTATCCCCCAAAAATGGCAATACAACCCAGGGTAACAACTAGCTAGTTACCTTGAAGGTTTCTTGAATGATCTGACTGAGAATAATCTAATCTTGAACTGTGAGATCTGTGCTACGCTTTACGTCGGATGTGCACCACTGCCCTGCATGGAGATGACAGAGCAGGCAATGAGGAGGAGCATGTCACGCTGGGAGCTCATGGCTCTCATTCACACCCCCTGCTCTCTCAGCATATGACAGGTTGAAAGCTTGTCTTGGCAAATAAAAAATAAAAGATAATCACATTTTCTCGAGTGACAGCAGCAATTATGAACAAAGGGGAAACACAGGAATGGACTTCTGGTATAAATCAGGCAGCATGTGGGAACTGTACATCACAGTACAAGTGCACAAACAAACAGCACAATATCATTTTCACAGTTAATAGCCAGACGTCTGTTCAGTTTGTACTGGTGCTGTGTATTTTCACAGTTAATCTCATTATAGATGTCTTCAGATAGCACTGTAGGATAATCTGCCTGACATGTGTACCGCGGTATCCGGGCCAATTAGCATTGGCAGGCCAGTGTGTTGATGTGACTGTAGGTGACCTTTCTGTGTGTCTGACTGGCTGAAACATCTGTTGTTCAGATGTAGGGCAGCGGAGAGCAGCGTGAAGAAACATCTGAGGGGAGGCGTGAACACTTATCACATTCAACAGTCACTCCAAAGGCTAAATGATTGCAAGGGCTATCAGAACCATTAATGTCACAACTTTATCTACTATACCCTTCTTTCAGTTTAGGTGCCTCATGCTATCCTGACTGTGCTTCCCCTATTTCTCTCCCACAGTCAATCTCCCCCTCCTCCCTCCCAAATCTCTCTTTGCAAGTGGTATGTGTTTGTGCTGCTTTAGCTCTGTTTTTGGGATGCTTTAAGGGTTGTGATGGGGCAGCGTTAAGGCTGTGTTAGGGTTGGGTTGGGGCTGGGTTAAGGCTGTGTTATGGCTAGGTTGGGGCTGTGTTGTGATTGGGTTGGGGCTGTCTTAAGGCTGTGGGCAGAACAGGGGCAGTTATCGTGGCTGTGACTCCTCAGTAGTTAAGACCTTTGGAGTCATGGAGCCGTCTTAGAAAGGTCTAAACGTTGCATTGCTTCCTCATGCCACCTCATGCACCCTCATGAATAATGCACTTTGTTTTCACATGGGCTGGAGAGATAGAGACGGAGCGAGGAAGAGGAGTTCAGAAAGACATATAGCCTTTTCACACAACAAGAGCTTTAGAAAGGTTTAGAAAGAAAGCCCTTGGCTAGGCCTTTCACTTAAATGTAAACATGGGAATTTGCTACATCTCGAGCGTTACCTTCCAGAGGTAGCACATTAAACTCGTTCACTATTTTCCTCAACTTCAGGACAGTGTAAACAGATTGGCCTTATGTAGACAAATTTTATTTTGATTAAGAGTGCGATGTTTTTCAAACAGCTGTTTAGCATTTGACCTTCAATAGCATGGAGGTAATAGCACTGAGTTTCACAACCTAGAAGCGTCACATCGCATGACTTCTGGGAGCACTTGCGTTTGGACTGGGGATTGGGGTTTCACAAGTGAATTGGATGTCAGACTTTGCAAGCTAACGTTGCCATGAAATGTTCTACAAGTCTGTACTGGAGAAACACGTTTAGAATATCTTCACACTAAACCATCTTTGGTGCCTTTGGCATGGTCGCAACTCGCAATGCCATTAATTCACTCTGGCCAAATTGCATTTGAGTGGGACAGGATTCAAAAGATAAAAAGAACCTCCTACACTGTAAATTAAGCTAATTAGGGAGTTATTGCATCTGGCCTGGGTGCCGGTTGAAGCCATACATTGCACAGGGTGAAAGTTGATTCCATTCCTTTTGGAACTAGGCTGCCCCCCAGACATTTTATGTAATGTTTGGGTATGAAGCGCTTTAGAATAACACTTTACGTGACGTGAAATGTCATAACATGTTCATAACTCTGTCATAGCATGTTATGTCTGCTGACATAACATGTCATATCCTGTCATAACTTGGTCACGACACTGTAATGACACATATTTAGAAATATTATGACACCTACGCAAGTCTGTCAAAACATAACAAACCATTCTGTAACACCAGTCTTCTTATAAACAGAATTTTTGTTATATTTCATTATAAATGTTTATATCAATATAATTGTGCATGAAGTGATGTCAGATATTTACCTTCCCCAAAGCTTTGTTCCTCATGACTGGGATGCCAGCAGCAGTAGATTTCAGGAGCAGGACATGACATTCTCTTTGTGACTAATGACCAATCTAAGGAGTTGTAAAGCTATGTGATAGGCCTATCTGGTTTGTATGATTATAGTAATGATGTTACTTATCCTGTGACAAATAGCTAACATGAACCCTACTCGCTTGTTTGCAAAATCTGCCCTGTACCCATCAATAATTGGGATCAATTGCAAAACAGTAAAATTTATTTACTTTTAATTAAAAAATATAATGTAATTATAGTACAACCCCCTTTTCCAAAAAAGTTGGATCAGTGGTTAAAATGCAAATACAAACAGAATGCAATGATGCGCAAATCATTTATCCCTAAATTTAATTGAAAATAGTACATAGACAATATATAGCTCCGGAAAAAATTAAGAGACCGCTGCAACTTTTTCTTTCCTTTCCAAAAAAGTTGAAAAGGAAAGTTTTTTTGAGTGAGGAACAGAAGTGTTCAATTTGCAGTGGTCTCTTAATTTTAACCCTTTCGTTCCTCACTCAAAACCTTCCTTTTCGACTTTTTTGGAAAGGAAAGAAAAAGGTGCAGTGGTCTCTTAATTTTTTCCGGAGCTGTATCAAATGTTGAAACAGTAATGTTGTTGTTTGGAAAAATATATGCCCATTTTGAATTTGACGCCAGCAACACGTTTCAAAAAAGTTGGGACAGGGGCATCTTTACCATTGTGTTGCATCATCTCTTCTTTAAACAACACTCTGTAAGCGTTTGGGAACTGAGGAGACCAATTGCTGTAATTTTGAAAGTGGAATGTTGTCCCATTCTTGCTTGATATAGGATTGCAGCTGCTCAACATTTCGGGGTCTCCTTTGCTGTATTTGTCATTTCATAATGCACCAAATGTTTTCAATGGGCCTTCAACACTGTTGTTGCTTGCTCCTTAGGGTTTCAGGCTGTGTGTTTTGCAAAAGCACTTTGTGACAACTGCTAATGTAAAAATGGCTTTATAAACAAATTTGATTGACTGATGAATGATTGAATAAGGGACAGGTCTGGACTGCAGACAGGCCAGTTTAACACCCGGACTGTTTTACCACAGAGCCATGCTGTGATACATGCAGTATGAGGTTTGGTATTGTCCTGCTGAAATAAGCAAGGCCTTCCCAGAAAAAGACATTGACTGGATGGCAACATATATTGCTCCAAAACCTGTATATATTGTTCAGCCTATACGGTGACTTCACAGATATGCAAGTCACCCATGCCATGTGCACTAATGCGCCCCCATACCATCACGGATGCTGGCTTTTGAACTGTACACTGATACGAAGCCGGATGGTCCCTCTCCTCTTTAGCCCAGAGGATGCAGCATCCATGATCCCTGAAAAGAACCTCAGTTTTTGATTTGTCAGACCACAGGACAGTTTTCCACTTCGCCTCAGTCCATCAAAAATGAGCTTGGACCCAGAAAAGGCACTAGCGTTTCTGGATGTTGTTTATGTGTGGTTTCTTCTTTGCATGGTAGAGTTTTAACTTGCATTTGTGGATGCAGCGACATACTGTGTTCAAAGATTCTGATTTTCTGAAGTGTTCCTGAGCTCATGCAGTGATGTCCACAACACATTCGTGTCTGTTTTTAATGCATTGCTGTGTTTGTAAACATTGTAAATTAATGAATGTCAATAAAATAATATCTGTTTGACCGTTTTGCTCCTGGCTGTAAGTAATTGAAGGTAAGCAGATAAACTTGTGGTATTTTTCCCCAACATGATTATCTAGCTTACTTGTAGTGAGCAGTATTGCCCTTTTTAGGATATTCTGGATATTCATACATGCTAGAAGTGCTAGTTTTATGTCCATCTGTAAACGTACGAAATTGTCATGATGGTTGGCGCAAAGTCAGTCAGCATAATGGAAGGAGCGCCTTCGATGTGTGTTAGTTTGTTTTCATAGGTGGGCTTCAGGTAATCGGGTAGCTATGACTGCTTTGGGATCCAATAAACAGGAAAAAATTTAATTGCATGGAAATATCAAACTTATTAAAAAATCTTTTCAAAGCTATAGGTTGTACGTTAATAGGAAACAGTAGCCTGTTTATTACCATGTGTAGCTAATTATGTTAACTAGATGTTTGCATTGCAGCAAACATTTGATTATTTTGATTGCTCGTGCCAGGAAATTGCATGGAGTCAATACATAGACCATGCAAATGTAAGGGTGACTGCAATCAAACTGTATTTGATTTTAACTAATAAATGTATAGGTAAGAAGAAAAAAACAGCGTGAGGAAATACCTGCACCAGAGGCAGGAGAAGTATTGATTGCTATCTGGCCTTGCCCATAGACTGTGTCACTGTGTAATTAAGATGAATTATCTGACTTAATATAAATACAATTGCATTGTTTAACACTCCTGCCTCCCTAAAGCATCTCCAGTTAATGGTAAGAAGTTAAGCAGAAAGGATGATACTATAAGTTTAGATTAAAACTCTCAAAACTCCTATTTAATTTTTCATTGTTATATATGTGTGTGTTTCTGTATATATGTGTGTATATACAGTATCTCACAAAAGTGAGTACACCCCTCACATTTTTGCAAATATTTGATTATATCTTTTCATGTGACAACACTGAAAAAAGGACACTTCGCTACAATGGAAAGTAGTGAGTGTACAACTTGTATAACAGTGTAAATTTGCTGTCCCCTCAAAATAACTCAACACACGGCCATTAATATCTAAACCGCTGGCAACAAAAGTGAGTACACCCCTAAGTGAAAATGTCCAAATTGGGCCGAGTGTCAATATTTTGTGTGGCCACCATTATTTTCCAGCACTGCCTTAACCCTCTTGGGCATGGAGTTCACCAGAGCTTCACAGGTTGCCACTGGAGTCCTCTTCCACTCCTTCATGATGACATCACGGAGCTGGTGGATGTTAGAGACCTTGCGCTCCTCCACCTTCCATTTGAGGATGCCCCACAGATGCTTAATAGGGATTAGGTCTGGAGACATGCATGGCCAGTCCATCACATTTACAGCTCAATTGGGTTGAGATCCGGTGTCTGTACTGGCCATTCCATTATAGACAGAATACCAGCTGACTGCTTCTTCCCTAAATGAAGTGATAGCCTTCCTTCTTCAAGATCCCTTTTACCCTGTACAAATCTCCTACTATACCACCACCAAAACACACCCAGACCATCACATTGCCTCCACCATGCTTGACAGATGACCTCAAGCAGTTCTCCAGCATCTTTTCATTTGGTCTGCATCTCACAAAGTAGTCGTACACAGCATTGTATGAGATCTTCAGTTTCTTGGCAGTTTCTCACATGCAAAAGCTTTCATTTCCCAGAACAAGAATAGACTGACATGTTTCCGAAGAAAGTACTTTGTTTCTGGTCATTTTGAGCCTGTAATCAAACACCCAATTGCTGATGCTCCAGATGCTCAACTAGTCTAAAGAAGACCAGTTCATTGCTTCTTTAATCAGCACAACAGTTTTCAGCTGTGCTAACATAATTGCAGAAGGATTTTCTAATGATCAGTTAGCCTTTTAAAATAATGGAACTTGAATTAGCAAATACAAATGTGCCATTGGAACACAGGACTGATGGTTGCTGATAACGGGCCTCTACACCTACGTAGATATTCTATTCCATATGTAGATACCTATGTAGATGTTCCATTCCATATGTAGATACCTATGTAGATGTTCCATTCCATATGTAGATACCTATGTAGATGTTCCATTCCATATGTAGATAACTATGTAGGTGTTCCATTCTATATGTAGATACCTATGTAGTTATTCCATTATAAATCAGTCGATTCCAGCTACAATAGTCATTTACAACATTAATAATGTCTACATTATTGATAAATTTGATGTTATATTTTTGTGTTATACTTTAACTTTAGACAAAATGAGACCATGCTAGTCATGCAATTGATGTTTGTGTAGATTTTATATACTATAGAAAGTCATATACCATAACCTTCCTGTCAATTTATTTTAAATAAATAACTAAACAATGTGTCACATTATTTGAACTGAGAAAATACAGTTTATGAAAATGTCATGATTGCATTATGATCATCCTGTGTCACTTTACTTGAATTTACAAAATACAGTTTATGACAATACAAAACTGACTTTAATCATACTGTAGGAACAAGATACTGTAGGCCTATCACCTAGCTGTACAGTACATGTCCTTATGTTGGTCATTAGTCACAAAGAGGATGTCAAATCTAGTATTGCTGGCATCCCAGTCATGAGAAACAAAGCATTGGGGAAGGTAAATATCTGACATCACTTCATGCATAATTATATTGATATAAAGCATTTATAATGAATGCAACATAAAAATACTGTTTATGAGAAGTCTGGTGTTACAGAATGGTTTGTTAAGTTTTAACAGACCTGCGTAGGTGTCATAACCAATAATGCAAAATTTCATAATATTTCTAAATATGTGTCGTGACCATGTTATGACAGGATATGACATGGTTATGACCAAGTTATGACACTGCACTTCAAGTAAAGTTACCAGAATAACATCCAACATATTTTGCAAGTATTTGGTTTTATATTTATATTTTAGACAATAAACAGATGTGGTTAGGCAGAGAAACTTAACACCTGTGGATTCCACTAGAATACAATAACATATCAAAGTCAAAGCAACAAAATGGCAAAAACAACATTGTTTACATTTCTTAGAATGTTATTGTAGTTTATGTAGTTTCAAATGCTTTGGAAAACACTACCATAGGTTTATATGACAAATTGGAGCTGAAGTATGTATTTGCAAAATCTTGAAATTGAGTTCTTTCATCATCAAGAGAAGCTATCATTTCAATGTCCAGAAAATCTTTTAAATAGAATTATAATTGAATTGTCATGGTCTAGAAAATAAGCAGCTATTTGACATTATTCCAAATTATCTACTGGGATATTTAGGGTATTAACAGAAAGTAGTAAGTGTAGCTAATATGAACATAAAATATCTAAATGTCTAAAACAGTCTAGTAAGTCTAAATGTGTTTATAAAGAGCAATTGAGATAAACAAAAGTGAAGGGAGGTACAGTACAGTTGGCCAATAATGTAGTTATAGGGGTTAAGACAAAATGTTCGGTGTATTAACGATGTTCCTCAATAAATACCCTTAGCAGCTGCTGCACTAAATATTAGCATAGAATGATGCAAGGAAGGTGAAATTCATATCTGTTAAAGTATGAATCTCCTGATTAGTCTATCTTGTTTTATTCTTCAACATCTCCGTTTTACCCTAAAAAAAACAAGATGTATTGACAATATCTCCCTTCAAATGGTGAAGAAGAATATGTAAAATACTGCATAAGATTTCCTATACTGGCTGTGAGCAGACAACTTCTAGATGTTTTTTTTATGACTACAGACTAGTGAACTCTTTATTGGCAAAATATCCTGAATATCCAGAAATTCATAGCCAGTGCTGGCCAGATTTTACTCACCTGGTTTCTAAATCAGTCTCTGATCCTGAGGGAGCTGATGCGCTTGTTGCACTGACCTCAGGGTGTGAATAGGAGGAAAACCAGGGGGTTAAAGGCTATTTGTGATGTGCAAAGCCTCTCTCTCATCACCTGACATGCACTGCCAACTGCTCTTCCTAAGTCCCTGGTATATTACCAACTCCTGGTGAAAAACAGTCCTATTCGTACCCTAGGTCAACGTGGGACATGCACAATAATTAACGATTTTAGCAACTAAAATACCAGCTAAAGATTGGAAACCAGACCCGGCGCCATGAGTGGGCAAGAGGGGGCTTAGCCCCCTCAGTTGTATTTTCTGCCCCCCCAGTTTAAGTTTTAAAAAGACAACAGTGCTTCTCTCTGAACATATCAAACCTCTTGGAAGCAGGAAGTAATATCGGTGAAAGCATGTGAGGGCACACTCATTCATATAAGCGAGTACATCTGTACCTGTAGGCCCATCAAGTCTCGGGCTTTGAATCGGCCATTCCATAACTAGATTTACTTGTAGGTTTTAAATCATTGTCCTGTAGCAAGGTTCATGTATGGTTCAGCTTCAGCTTTTTGACAGATCGCCTCAAATTATCCTCAATGAATCTTTGGTACAATATGGAATTCATAGGTTACTCAATAATGGCAAGTTGGCCAAATCCTGAGGCAGCAAAGCAGCTCCAAACCATGAAGCCACTGCCTCCATGCGTTACGGTTGGTATGAGGTCCTTCTGTTAAGTATGGCATCTGGCATTGCAGTCAAACAACTCCATATTTGACTCATCTGTCTAGTGCATATTCTTCCAGAAGTTTTGGTCTTTACACAGTTATGTCTTGATATCCTTTTTTGAGAGCAGAAGCTTCCTTCCTGACTTCCCATATAGGCCAGGTTTGTGACTTATGTTTCTGACAGTTGACTCATGCACTTGATTGTGGCAAGAGTGGCCCATGGATCTTCTGATGTTTCCCCGGGGTTTCTGTGAGATTTTGGGCTGAATTTCGTAGAATGACCTGTCCTATGTAGATTGCCAGTGGTCTGGAATTTTCTTTCTATTTGTAAATTATTATTATTATTTAAATTTTAGCCATTTTGTGTGATCGTAAAGATGGGGGTGTACTAACTTTTTCTGCACAAGGAAATTGCATTTCTGTTCATTTTAATTGCATAAATGGTTTCAAAGTTACATGGTTTTCTGTAATGTGTTACATTTGGAACCTTTAACAATGAATGTGGTTGGAATTTGGCTCAAATATCCGTGTGTTAAAATATGGTAAAAAAAAAAAAAAAAATACAGTCCAGAGGGTGTACTTACTTATTCACATGACTGTGACTTTATTGATATAACTCCCCTCATAATAAGTCCTAAATCAAGGGGTACAGTAGTGTTAACAGAGCAAAGAAGAACAGGGCAGGGCAGAGAAATGCAGAGCTCAAACAGATAAAGTGCCGTTAGCTGAGCTAGGTCAGGGCAGAGCAGAGCGCTTCAACAGATGGAGGCAGAGTGAGACATGAAGGTTAACGCCTGCAGGGTAAAGGCATCGATCTGACTGTGAGTCTAACATTACGTTTGTAAATCAGCACCATTTCAGGTTTGGCCCCCCTTCTTCCCTCCTTTACTCCGTTGTGATGGACATGGAGTGGACATTGTCTGATTTTACGTAGTATGTGATTGTGTTCAAACTTGAGATTCAAACTCAAACTGTGAGTTACTTTTTGGCTGATGACTTTGAAATGCTGAGGTTTTGAGTTTCAAAGAGGGTGTAGTTTGTCCATATTAAATGGACTAAAATGCCAAGTCCATATTAAGTTCCAGAAGTGAAAGCAAAAAATTAAATAAGCAAATGTGAAATAGTTAGTAAACATTACACACAAGTTTTACATCTCTTCTGTGTTAAAAGTGATAGAATGTCTCTTAATCCTTAAATAGGCCATATGTAAGATTGTTACTGTACTACTAGGATCAATACAAGCATACATGACCAGGAGATATTTGCAGTAAAATATTTTAAGTTAATGTTTTGGAAGAAAACATCTACTAAATTGTTCTGATTGCCAGAGATATTCCCCATTTAAACATTGTTGCCGGTGTGTCTGTCAGTTTGCACTCACGTGTAGTCTCCTCATACTCGCTATAGACACCTTTCCACCACCTTAAACCACCCTGGACTGGTTAATACTATTCCAGTCTCGTTCGATAAGAGAAGGGGAGGAGGAGATTCAAGTCGTGTCATTGTTTAAAATTCAGTCTTGTAAACGTTAGAGGCAGGATTTTACACAGTGCACCTTTAAAAATATGTATACAGTGTTTGTTGTGTTGCTTTTTATCTTTATTTCCGATGTCTTATTTAATTAATTTGTGTAAGTATGTCTTTTGGAGATTGTATTAGTATGTTTATCCCCTAATAAATCCCACATTAGAGCTAAAGGATGTTTACACCATGAAGTGATTGTTATCTGTGTCTTTCTACAGTTATCTGTTCAGTCATCTCCTTTCTGTTTTAGTCACACATCGCCTCGTTACTTATCTAAATCTAACATATTTCTTTTCCCTCTCTCTGTCTCCCTCCCTTTCTTCTCCTCTGTTACCACCTTTCTTCTCCCATTCCCGCCTCCCTTCTCCTCCCATTCCCCTCTCCCTTCTCCTCCCGTCCACCCTCTCCCTTCCCCCTGTTCCTCTCTCCTTTCTCCTCCACGTTTCCACTCTCCCGTCTCTCCATTCCTCTCTACCTCTCTCTCCCAGGCGAGTGATGCTTGGTACCACTGTTGTGTGTGTGTGTGTGTGTGTAGCAAGAGCACACGCCAGCGAGTGAGAGCGGTTTGTGTGCGTGTGTGTGTGTGTGTGGAGTGAGAGAGCAAGCACAGCGTGAGCCCCTCACACGGAGCATGCCTCTGCGTCCTGCAGCCGGCAAACATGAGCCACCCAGCTCTCCGCGGCAGGACCAGCACTTACACTCACACCCCTACACACACACCAACGGCAGCCAGGGGGGCAGCTCTGACAGCCGCAGCTCACGGGAGGAGGATAGTGGCATTCCCGTTTCTGTCAGTGTTTTCTCTTTCCGTCCGGCTCGGGAGCGGAGCCCTAGTGCAGCAGGAGGCATGGAGGAGCCACAGGGCAACACGCTGGTTATCCGCATCGGAATACCAGACCTGGCACAGACGGTGAGTTACAGCCTCACTCTCGTACTGTTGGACTGGGTTGGACTGCTTACTGAGGGAGAGAGCTACTGGTGCCTCTCTCTCGCTCGTTATCCCCTTCCTGCCTTTTTATTTCAGTATTCTTTTTCTCTCACCAACTCTGTTTTCTCATTTGCTCTCTTTCTCTCAGTGTTTCTCTCCATCTCTCTCCTGTTCTATTCTTTCTCTCCCCACTTCTTCTCTTAGTCTCATTCTTTCCATCTCTCTCCTGTGCTGTTATATTTCTCCCCCTGTTCTTCTCTTACTATCTCTCTACTGTACAATTCTCTCTCCCTCTTCTCTCACTTACCCCATTTCTCTCCTGTTGTATTCTTTCTTACATTAATAAATCTCTACTTCTTCATTAGCTGCGACTGACTTTGACCACTGGCCATTTAGAGAGGGAGGGGGAGGGGGGGAGGGAAGAAGAAAGGGACGGTGTGAATGGACAGTGACAGAGGGAAGGAGGAATAAGGGAACAAGTAAAGGTGAAGAGAAGAGCTTCTTGTACATTTTGTGGCATTCGTGCTTGTGTGTGTGTGTGTGTGTGTGTTTGAGACAGAGAGGGTGAGTGAGTGCTACAGTGGTGTTTCCTTGAGGCTTTAAGATGGGGATAAACTCTGGGATGACGCTTCCATGCTTTCAATGGTAGGTTAGCTTTTATCAGGTTGAAGGCGCTGGCCTTCAACCTGCATGCCTGCCAACTGTTGGTTGTTGCTCGGCTAAGTGTGTGTGTGTGTGTGTGTGTGTGTGTGGGGGGGGGGGGTGCTAATGAGGCAGTGAGTGTTTCAGGCCCGTTTTCCCCATACCTTTTCTCTCTACTCTCACCAGCCTGGAGGACCCAGAGCACAGAGCCTGAGTGGCAGACTGACAGTTACTAATGAGAAAGAGAGTGTGAGCAGGGGTAACTAACTCTAGATCCAGTGCAATGTTTGACGTTCGTCCAAGTTCCTAAGAGCGCCAGGATATGCATTAAGTAATGGCCACTAGGGGTAATGGTGAGCGCTAATACAATACACAACAATTGTATGCATCATTGTCCCCATTAAATCCCCATTAGACTGGATAAGCGACTCTTTGCGTGTATGATTTTTATATCCACTTTGAATAACGTCTGTGGTTTGTGTGGGCTTACCGTCTGACTGACTGATTCGATAGCTGTGTAAATATCTATAGGACATGATGACTTTTATCAATATTTGCTAAATATAAGCAGAGATCATTTTTGTAGAGTTAAACGAAGCAAATATGTTGACAAACGTCACCTTGTCTTGATGAGATATACACGGCTCTTAAAACACCAGGCCGGGGTAAGGCTTAACGAAACACTGACCTTATTTGAAGCGATTCTACCATTTGTAAGGGGAAAAATTAATGGAGACATGTGGAAAAAAACAGTATCACATTCTGCTGCTCTGTTTTATGTGGATTATGACGTGCCACCTATTTCAGCCTATGCTCACAGTTTCCAAAGGCGTTGTGGATGAGGATCATGTAAACTACAGCTAAGATTCCAGCCGTAGCGCTCATCTTTACCTTCTAAACACCTAGGATGATCTAGGATGATCAGAAGGTGCTGATAATGGTTGATGGCGTGGTGGAATTGAAGGGATTTCGTATGCATGTGTGCCATAATGACGCGTGTCCACCTCGAGCATGGATGGAAATGCAGACCCAGCACCCCTGTTTCCCGCAGCTATGATTAAACATATGTACATTCTTAAAATCCATGGACAAACATTACATTTTGAAGTCAGACTGTGAAATCTTTTTTTGGGATTGAGAGAGAGATTGAAAAAGAGAGAAAATAGAAAGTAGTGAAGATTGGGGAATGAGGGAGGGACCAGATTGTGACCAGATAGTGGTAAAAAGGCAGTTTAAGCATGAAAAATGCTATTGAAGGCTTTCAACATCAACTGGGTGTGACTTTGTATGGGTTACAGAAGCCTCACAGGACTCTGGATCATCAAGAGAGTTAAGCCAATGATCAGAATATGCTCTTTTTCATGTTTGCCTTGTTTCCTAAATAATTTCAAGCTGTTATTGGTAACATAATGGCAACAATAAATGTATGGGCTCCAATTTGGGGTAACAGCAATGCAGGTGTAAGTAACTTATCAAAAATTTAATCAAACAAAAAATGTTGACAGTTTGACTACATTAACATAACAATTGCCACACTGCGCTCCTAAACTCCATGGAGGCATGTAGGGATACCTTCTCTATTCTTCTCTAATGGGGGGCCAAAGGAAGTGAGACAGTGAGGGAGAGTGGACATTCAGGATGGGAACATTTCTCATCATCATCCTTCTCCACTGCAGGGCTGTTTAGGACTGTAGAGTTTGGACAAGCATGTACTAAACATGATTCATGGTTAATGGATGATGGATTATCTAAGACCTGTGCTACTTTTAACCTATGCAAATGCTTTTCACATCAAATGGCAGTAGAATGATTGCTAGAAGAGACTAAGCCTAGCCTACATATACTGTAGATATTTCAAATAACAATATTCCCTGATTATTTGAGGTGCCTTGTTACTTCTTTGGCATACTGTATCATGATCAGGTATAACACTTAATGAATGGTTGTGGACTGGGACTCCATGCTGTGTTGTTAAGGCCCAGTGGAAATACAACTACTCTATATTGCTGTGTAAGCCCCAGGTCATAGTGGATATTATCATTTCCCATTGTGGTTGAACGGGCTTCCCTAATCCTCATGCTTTATTGCTTCATCTAAACTTTTCATCTAAACATGATTCATGGTTAATGGATGATGGATTATCTAAGACCTGTGCTACTTTTAACCTATGCAAATGCTTTTCAAATCAAATGGCAATAGAACGATTGCTAGAAGAGACCAAGCCTAGCCTACATATACTGTAGATATTTCAAATAACAATATTCCCTGATTATTTGAGGTGCCTTGTTACTTCTTTGGCATACCGTATCATGATCAGGTATAACACTTAATGAATGGTTGTGGACTGGGACTCCATGCTGTGTTGTTAAGGCCCAGTGGAAATACAACTACTCTATATTGCTGTGTAAGCCCCAGGTCATAGTGGATATTATCATTTCCCATTGTGGTTGGACGGGCTTCACTAATCCTCATGCTTTATTGCTTCATCTAAACTGTTAGGAGCTTTAGGAAATGTCTGACCAGTGGTCAAGCTGAATCAGTAGTTCACCAAAGGCAACAGGACCGAGTGGTAGAAACCCCCCACTGTTGAAATTGTAAATTGTGCACCCTGCTTACAGAGATGTAAGCTCAGTTGTTTGTCCTAGCTGCTCACTCACCCATTCACTATGAGCCTGGTTTCAAAAACAAGAAATTAAAATAAACTACAGCAGAGGGAAATCCTTATACTTTTTGAAAAGATGCTGTGATGTAATTCGAATTCAGGCCCTGCTGATAATCTTACACTAATCATATGAATGTGACATTAAGTCACTGAGGATGGAATTCACTGATAGATTTTTCAAAGAGTGAGTAATAAAGTAATGTGATACAGTTCCACAATCATCTGGTCCAGTATGACTAGCAGCAGGATCTTTCTGGTACAAAAACGCTAGCAGTGTATCCACTGGGAAAGAGGTTGAAGATTCTAAAATTACATTGACAGTCCATGTCACTGTTTATATAACTTCCAGGAAATCAATTGCCTTCATTACAGTGATATAATACTAAATTACACCACAGTCCAGTGGTGTTGATACTGTCCTGTCGTTGATACTGTCCTGTCATTGATACTGTCCTGGTGTTGATACTGTCCTGGTGTTGATACTGTCCTGACGTTGATACTGTCCTG
>JACXGI010002752.1:11833-70017 GCA_016801175.1 Esox masquinongy | reverse complement strand
ACATCTTTTCCTTCCCTTCGCCTCTCTATTAATCTGCTTGGACACAGAGCTCTGTGAACAGCTAGCCTCTTTAGCAATGACCTTTTGTGTCTTGCCCTCCTTGTGCAAGGTGTCAATGGTCGTCTTTTGGACAGCTGTCAAGTCAGCAGTCTTCCCCATGATTGTGTAGCCTACAGAACTAGACTGAGAGACCATTTAACGGCCTTTGCAGGTGTTTTGAGTTAATTAGCTGATTAGAGTGTGGCACCAGGTGTCTTCAATATTGAACCTATTCACAATATTCTAATTTTCTGAGATACTGAATTTGGGGTTTTCATTAGTTGTCAGTTATAATCATCAAAATTAAAAAAAAACACTTGAAATATATCAGTCTGTGTGGAATGAATGTATACATTACACAAGTTTCACTTTTTGAATGGAATTACTGAAATAAATCAACTTTTTGATGATATTCAAATTTTATGACCAGCACCTGTATTTCAATGATAGCTTTTATTTTGAAAAAGAAAATCTGAGTTAGCGCTGCTAGCATAATATCCTGCTGCTAGAAGAACGGTAATGAAGCCTCGAATGGCCATCACTACAACAAAGTGAGCAAAACAAAAAATATACATAATATAAATTTTCTGGACAAATACTTCCAACACATTCAGGTTATTTTCCAAATGACCTCTGCCCTCACACACGATATGTTTCAGAGCAGGCTGAATCTGAACCGGTATGCGTGCCGATGTTTGGGCCGGATATGACATTAATCATCGGTAAAAATTTGAGTTAATTCATGTACGTACACATACGGTATCGCTGGCCCTTAAGCAGGTGTAGGCAACTTTGGTCCTGGAGGGCAGAAACACTTTTTCGATATGCCTGCCAGTTAATTTGACTCACCTGGTTTAGCAGAGCTCAATTACTCCCTGATTAGAAGTAGAGGACGAAGAACAGAAGGGCTTCAGCCCTCCCGGACAGGCGTTGCCTACCTCTGCCCTAAAGGATTAAGGCCTGGATGATTACTACATGTGTTAGTCTGACATGTTCAGGATGTCAAGGTCTCCTCTGCAGGGGTTCCCTGCCCGTGTATTTAAACAGCTTTATGAGGTACACTCCCAAAGAGATAACTATGCACAGCCTTGTCTCAGAGATTTTCTGAAGAGGAGAAAATATGTAAATGAATGAAGCACAGAGCAGGTTACAGGTCTGTTCAATGCGCTTCCGCGAATTAACTCTAAAATTGGTGTCGCTTTATACTCTATATCGGGTCAGATCTGTGTCTGATATTGATTGATGTTGTTTGATCGTTCTTGTTATACTGCTGATTGGGTTGATTTGTCAGATCAGACTCAGTAAAAAATGGTTATGTGCTACCAATTATACTCCTTTAATTAAATTCACATTCATCCCCGCTGGCGCATAATGTTCTGAGAACCATATGCTTCTTAGAGCTTAGTGAGAAAGCATGGCTGTCATATGGTCATTTTGCATACAGTCTTCTCACATCATTCTGGGAATAGTGTTAGATCCCCATTATCTATTCAATGTTCGAAAATAATTCTAAAAATTGTTAAAAAAAAACGTAAGTATGTCAAGCTTACACCTATCCAATGTCTGGTTAATGGTGTTCTCTAAATGAATGCGTGTGTCTTTTGAAATAGTGTCTGTTCGAATAGATCATGGTTTCCCAAACCTCTCCTCGGGCCTCCCTAGACCTTTTAGTTTTACCATAAACTGGCAAACCTGATTCAGTTAGACTTAATGGGGATGTATCTAGGAAGGCCCCAGGAGAAGTTTGGGAAGCCCTGGAATAGATTTACATCAATGTGTAGAATGTTTTTTTAAAAAAGATCATTGCTTTAAATCTCACTTAAGCTGTGTCACAATGATAAATATGTTTGCTTGATTGCTTAAGGAAATACATTTAATTTGTGGTTTGAATTCTAAGTTAACCCCAAATAAAATAGCAGGGTTGTGAAATGTCTTATTGAAACATTCAGTAGATGTTGTAAAACCATTATTGCAAAAAAAAGCCTAACAACATCATTTACATTTTTGGAATTCATTAAACCAGATTAAAACTTCAAACACCTCAAAACCAGAACTTTAAAAGAACCAAGTTTAGAGCCTCTTTCCCACAGTTGTTGAGCAATGTAACCTACTGAATCCTGTTAGCGCATAGTGCACTGTATGTCACTGTCTTATGTGATCTGGTTTTCCCTCCTGTCATTACAGCTCCTTGCGAGGCGGATGCCTTTTTCTGCCACAGCAACATGTGCATTAACAACACCCTGGTGTGTAACGGCATTCAGAACTGTGTCTACCCCTGGGATGAGAACCATTGCAAAGGTGAGAGGTTAAGCCCTGACTAATCCACACCAGATACATGTGGTCTATGCTGGGCGTGGTCTATGCTGGACATGGTCTATGCTGTGCGTGGTCTATGCTGGACATGGTCTATGCTGGGCGTGGTCTATGCTTGACATGGTCTGTGCTGAACTCCCTCTGGAACACATTTTGTCACGCTTCACGAGTTCTCACAGTCATTACTGACATCTTGCCCACCCTCTGTAATCGACAATCCACATCTGACGTTGTGTGTATTTCTCTCCCAACCCCGTCCTCCTCTCCATCTCTCTCCACCTCGCTCCACCTCTCTCCCGGCTCACTCTGTCACCCTTTCTGTCTTGACATGATCACATGATCCACCTTAAACCCACTGTCAATCCGGTCCAATCCACTGTTTATCCCCTGACTGTCTCCAGGATGTGTCCCTCTCCATCCATTAATTTCCCTCGGCGCTTCCTTCACAGTCTAGCTCAGTTCCACTCGCGTTGCTCCACGTCTCTATTACCATGTGTATTATCGTGATATGTTCCATACAAAAGAATCTAGTAGAATTCTCATTCAGCAAGAGTTCCTACAACTTCCTCTCTACCACTCCCCCTTCTCAATACATAGAGTATCTCACAAAAGGGAGTACACCCCTCACATTTTTGCAAATATTTAATTATATCTTTTCATGTGACAACACTGAAGAAATGACACTTTGCTACAATGTAAAGGAGTGAGTGTACAGCTTCTATAACAGTGTACATTTTCTGTCCCCTCAAAATAACTCAACACACAGCCATTAATGTCTAAACTGCTGGCAACAAAAGTGAGTACACCCCTAAGTGAAAATGTCCAAATTGGGCCCAATTAGCCATTTTCCCTCCCCGGTGTCATGTGACTCGTTAGTGTTACAAGGTCTCAGGTGTGAATGGGGAGCAGGTGTGTTAAATTTGGTGTTATCGCTCTCACACTCCCTCATACTGGTCCATGGAAGTTCAACATGGCACCTCATGGCAAAGAACTCTCTGAGGATCTGAAAAAAATTATTGTTGCTTTACATAAAGATGGCCTAGGCTATAAGAAGATTGCCAAGACCCTGAAACTGAGCTGCAGAACGGTGGCCAAGACCATACAGCAGTTTAACAGGACAGGTACCACTCAGAACAGGCCTCGCCATGGTCGACCAAAGAAGTTGATTGCACGTGCTCAGCGTCATATCCAGAGGTTGTCTTTGGGAAATAGACGTATGAGTGCTTCCAGCATTGCTGCAGAGGTTGAAGGGGTGGGGGGTCAGCCTGTCAGTGCTCAGACCATACGCCGCACACTGCATCAAATTGGTCTGCATGGCTGTCGTCCCAGAAGGAAGCCTCTTCTAAAGATGATGCACAAGAAAGCCCACAAACAGTTTGCTGAAGACCAGCAGACTGAGGACATGGATTACTGGAACAATGTCCTGTGGTCTGATGAGACCAAGATAAACTTATTTGGTTCAGATGGTGTCAAGCGTGTGTGGCGGTAACCAGGTGAGGAGTACAGAGACAAGTGTGTCTTGCCTACAGTCAAGCATGGTGGTGGGAGTGTCATGGTCTGGAGCTGCATGAGTGCTGCCGGCACTGGGGAGCTACAGTTCATTGAGGGAACCATGAATGCCAACATGTACTGTGACATACTGAAGCAGCGCATGATCCCCTCCCTTCGGAGACTGGGCCACAGGGCAGTATTCCAACATCATAATGACCCCAAACACACCTCCAAGACGACCACTGCCTTGCTAATGAAGCTGAGGGTAAAGGTGATGGACTGGCCAAGCATGTCTCCAGACCTAAACCCTATTGAGCATCTGTGGGGCATCCTCAAACGGAAGGTGGAGGAGCGCAAGGTCTCTAACATCCACCAGCTCCGTGATGTAGTCATGGAGGAGTGGAAGAAGACTCCAGTGGCAACCTGTGAAGCTCTGGTGAACTCCATGTCCAAGAGGGTTAAGGCAGTGCTGGAAAATAATGGTGGCCACACAAAATATTGACACTTTGGGCCCAATTTGGACATTTTCACTGAGGGGGGTACTCACTTTTGTTGCCAGCGGTTTAGACATTAATGGCTGTGTGTCGTGTTATTTTGAGGGGACAGCAAATTTACACTGTTATACAAGCTGTACACTCACTACTTTACATTGTAGCAAAGTGTCATTTCTTCACTGTTGTCACATGAAAAGACAATCAAATATTTACAAAAATGTGAGGGGTGTACTCACTTTTGTGAGATACTGTATCTGATCTTAATGAACACTCCCATTAATATCGCATTTCTTTTGACTGCATTTCCTGAGCTTCGTTCTGTCTCAGCTTTCTATGCAGCCCTGTACTGTGGTCTCCCACTACCCTCTGTTATTACAGCTATCCAATTAGATCCAAACTATGATTCCCGTGTTTAGCTCGGTGTCCTCTGAGTCCCTGGTCAATCGATGTGTTCTTACTGCCTGGTGTCTAATGTAGCGGTAGTATACAACAAGGCACATCAATAGGGCTCACCCAGCAGAGGGAAGGCAAATGGGACAACGCGAGGACGACTTGGGGGCGATTTGGTTCTGATCAATAATAACATGTATACAATGAAATCATTTGGGGCAGAAATGATACCTCCAACTAAACAGGCACTTATGAGACAAATTATGAAATGATGGAAGAGCGAATGGACCTGTGCTCCGAAAATCTGTTTCTGTCAGCATCTTCCCTGGACATGTTTTTTATTCTCCTTAGCTAATTTGCTGATCTCCCCCCTTGTCTCTGGTAATGTATAGATATTGAGCTGCCTCCATCTGTCTTCATTAGCAAAATGTCATTTTACGTGCTCCTTCCCTGTTGTCAGTGTTGCTGCCTTACCAAGGGAGTTGATGACATGGAACAAAGAGAGGCGTGCACAAACACACCCAGAAAAGCTAGAAAATATGATTTTCTTCCAGCATATGCAGTTACAAGAATCTGTTCTGTAGTCAGCTTCTAACATGTATTGGCATGCTACACATCCATGATCAATGAAATAAACAACAGCATGTATCCCGAATGTTTTCATAGTTCATTAATTAATAAAATAAAATGGGTCCTGAAAAATTAGCATTGACTATAATAATAACGATGTCTAAACATAATTACTGAAATATAATCATTAAAATCGAAGCAGCGTGTGCTCATAATGTATATTAGGCCTTCAACTGGGTTAAAACAAATCTGGTCAGGTCAATCAAAAAAAATCTACAAGATTACTGAAACAGAGCATCACTTGGGACCACTCCACTGCTGACTTTTGCAGGAGAAGTAATGCTTTCGATTACCAAATTCAACAAGCCTGAGCTGTGCTTCAGGCTGTAAATCACAGAGACGTGAAACATGTTGTCACATTAACAGCGTGTGTAAATCACCAGGGAAACAAAAGAAATAAAAGGGTTCTAATTGTGGTGCTTAGGATATAATATGATGTACAAGGCTGAAAAGCCATGTATAACATTGTTCTGCAGTACCAAAAAACAATGACATTGGTTCATAATTTTAACACTACTGACAGATGAAGAAACCACATTCCCTCTGTTTGGTTCAAAGGAAATGCAACTGTTTTGTAAATTGCAAGGTCCAACCAAAATTGAACTGAGCTTTCAACGTAACCCCGCCTACCATAATTGGTGAGGTGTGGGGGGCTGAAACATTTGGCACCCTGGGAGCACTTAGGGTTAACTGTGTTGCAGAAAGACAGGATGACATCTAGGCATTGAGGAAAAACAACTCCACCCTTGGCTTGTCTGTACAGAGCACATTGTTCCAGTAGTTTTCTTTATTTGTGGATTATCTAGAAGACTATGATTGTTTTCTGATGGCTCCGTAAACACCTCCCGAGTAATGAGCCTCACACATTTCTTCTGATGGCCTTAGAGAGCTCTTTTGATTTTGGCATAACATGTTACCAGACTTTTGTATGGTTTGAACAAAATGTACTGATCTTTACTAAAGAATGGACTGTCTGAGTCGCAGACACAAACAATGTCAATTAAAACATGAGATTATTATTATTATGTAATATGAGATTGTTGAAGAATAAACAGCTCATTTACTCAAAACTAATAAGCCAGTACACCCCAATCAAAACCAAAATAATTTAGCAATTGCAACAGAACCTACCAGCTATACATCCCATTGCAAGCATGTTATTGCTTTCACCTCATAAAATAACCTGGTGATCCAATGTTCAAATCCAACAACGTTTCACACATTACATCAAAGAGATCACAAGCAAACTGCAATGGAGGGGGAAAAAAACATACCACTTACCATTAAGATGATAATTTGAAAACTTCGTCCATCCTCCTGCTTTTTGAAATGGGCAAAGGACATGTCATAAAGTCTGTCTTTTGATTTTATATCTCAAAGGAGTACATTCTCGATTGAGATCAAAGCCCTGGTTGACATTCAACGCTGTTTGGTGGTGTTTCCCTTAGTAAGTCTTGATGGCTTTCAAGGCAGAGAATGCCCTTTCAACTGAGACAGTGGGCACCAGGCCAAGATCAGATCACTAAGGAGAAGTTTTTACCCTCAGCCAAGATGAACATTGAATGGTGTTTTCATTCTAGACATCATGATGGTCAACTATGTTTTCAAAGGGTTCTGTAGGTATAGGCTTTGCTGTTAAGTGGGCCAAACAATACAAATCAGAATAAAAAATGTGACAATATTGGCAGCGTTTTGTTTGTTTTGATAAACCGGTAGGTAGTATGAACAGTTCCACTTTATGTCCCACTTTTTCCAGAATCCCCAGACATAAACAAAAATCTAAACTGTTAACCACAATGGCAGATTATTCTTATTATAACCACAATGGCAGATTATCCAAATTGGTCATAACAAATTTTCTGTAGCCTATAGAAGCACACTGAATAATGTATTTTATCATGCAAGAAAATAAAATCATATGATTAAGATCAATCCCATGCACGATCACAGGGCTGGCGTCAGGAATCCCAGGGCCAAGGAAAGGATCTTATTTTTTATGTGCTTTAGATTGGTGCAGACACACTCACTCCAGGCCAGTTACTGGCAAAGGTCTCCATGAAATCTCTCTAGTTATACAAAATATTCAATTCAGTCAAAAGTTGTGCTGTAGATCTTAATGTGAGAAAATTGCCCTTCAAGTGCATCTGTTGGATCATTCATTTATTTTGTCAGTTTCTTACATGAAGCATTCCTGTCCTCATTGCGTATATTCCTGAATGTTCACATTACAGAATATTTAAGTATGAGTATTTAGTTGATCTGCAGTGAGTGTGGGAGAAGAAACAATGTTATGTTCCACTAATACTCTCCTCTGCTATTCTCAGTCTATTTTTACTCATTTACACAAAAACTCTCTAGCATTTGAATTTCCATGTTTTGTTTTTTATCCACTTTTAAGCGCTCATGACTTTTAGTTCATCATTATTTTCTCTCATTGCTAGTTACCAAGCAGGGAAGATGCTTTGGCAACTGCCACACATGGGCTGGGAGCTAACAAAATGGTTAATAATGAAAGTAGCTCTATGCCCTATGACTGGACACCTTAAAATATATTTATTGACCTGGTTATGTGTACAAACATATCAAGTTTAAATTTCTCTGTAAAATAAACTACTGATAAAAATGTTTGTCATTTCATAAGCCATAGAAGAGACTCCAGGGGAACTGGAAGTGTTAACCCTTATTTTAAATACAGTTTAAAACCTGTAACCTTTTAAAAATAACCAGAATCTACAATAGCCTTTTTTCTCAGGTGACAGCAATATGTCAAGCTTACATTGTCTTTGTTTCACTATCCTGTTGGTACTCACAAGTATTGTATAATAGACACGGACACATAAACTTGTGAGCATTACCAAAAATACACTATGAAATAACTTGCTAAAAACAAGCAACACAGCAGTATAATGAACTTTCACTAGACATTTTCATAGGTTTTCGAAATGATGAAAAAACAGCACATCCCAATGTATAAATTATTCCTTAGCAATGGCTATCGAGAAGAAATGTGGTGCTCTGGGACCTTTCAGCTGCATTGGCCAAATCCTCTATATAACTGCTCACAAACACACACACACACACACACACACACACGTAACAAAGTATATATTATATCCAGCCTAGCTACTGAAAAAATGTCAGCCCTTTCCCCACAGGCAGGTTCTGTTCTGTTGGAACAGCCTTAGTTCTTTAACACCAGACCTTTTCAACAAGCTGCTGTTCATCAATAACATCTTGATCTTTCTTGTAGCCCCATTTCCTATGTGTGTTGGGAATTGCCTTTACAGGTTAACTGTTATGTATCTGTCTGCTGGATTGTGATCTTTCACAACCTGGCTGGCTGTGTGTGTCTTTGCTGCTGGTTTCACGAGTGGGTGTAAGTTGGTCATATCTTAAATGGGCAATGCCAGCAGAATTGCTCTATAACTGCAGTGTGTTTTACCAGTCGGCTACATTGGCATAGAGAGGTTGAAAGCAGTAATTGTGCCCTAACGGTCACTCTCCTCCTCCCTCACTGTCCCACTCTTTTTCTGCCTCTTTTTTTCTCTCTACACCTATCTGACTCTCCTCCCTTATCTGTCCCTACTCCCCTATCTATCTCCCCTCCTCATCCTCTCTTCCCCTGTCTGTCTCTCCTCCCTTTCCTCCTCCCCTCCATCTACAGAGAAGAGGAAAGCCAACATCCTGGACAACCTGAACAACACCAATGGCACCATCATCGGTGTCACCTGCTGCATTGTGCTCCTCCTCCTCATCGTGTCCATTATCGTCCAGATCAAACAGCCCAGGAAGAAATACATCCTCCGCCGCGAGGACTTCGACCCCACCATGTTCCAGGAGGTCTTTGAGCCGCCGCACTACGAGCTCTGCACGCTACGAAGTGCCACAGCCACTGGCACCTCTGCGGACCTAGTCGACCTGGCGGAGGACTTTGAGAACTACCACACGCTGCGCCACTCGTCCTCGCGCTGTGTCCACGACCACCACTGTGGCTCCGCCTCCAACCCGGGCTCTGCCCACCTGTCCCAGCTGTCACTCAGTGGTCGGGGTAGCCGCGGCAACCTAAGTACGCGTGAGGCCGCCACCCTCCTCACGGACCTCCCCCCCCAGCCGGTACGGCCGCTTCTGCCTAACGTTGCTACGGGGAACCGGCGAAGCATCCTGGTGATGAAGCACAGCTACTCGCAGGAAGCAGCCGATAACGGGTGTGACCTCGACGATGACCTGGAAGACGTCCCAACGACGAGTCACCGGCTGTCACGTCACGAGAAGGCAGTCCAGCGGTCAGTATCTATAGATTTCTGATGATCCATGGTCAGTCAATCAAGACATCCTAGTAGCAGGTGTCATGGGAAGGGGGAAATTGTTTTCTTCCGTTTCAAGCTTTTTTAATTCCTCTCCTCTATTTTGTTCTTCCATTATTTTGTTCATTTTTTTAAGGTTCTAGCAATTTTTTTCTTTGCTTTTCCTTTTTCTTGTCAACTGCAATCGTTCATAAAGGGCTATGTTGTGGTAGTGAGACCCCCCCCTTCTCACACACCTAGTATCTCACTACCCTTCAGTCTATGTCTCACTCTAAATCACTCTTTCTGTTTCTCAATCTTTATATTTCTTTCTCTTAATACGTAACATAGTATAGCATGCAACGTCAGACCATGCTTAGTACCCACAAACATGGCCAGTGTCTTTGCTAGGTCTATAGATCTATAACAAATTAAAATACTGTCTATTACGTGCAAATTATGCATGTAATTCATCAAACACACCTTGTTTTTCCTGTAGAGGACGATTATAATCTCAATCCAATCTTTTCAGTAAATATAAAAACAAGGGCTTTTATTGGTGCCTGCCGTTGATAGAGATTATTGAAATATTTTGAATGCCAATAACTTTATTTTGTAAACTGAAAGTATAAAACATAAATTTCTTCGTAAAAGACAAAAGGTGAATTTTACTTGATTTGGTAAATTTCAAACCTTTGGCATGAACCTGTTTTCTATACAAAATAAAACATATTTATTGTACGGATAACTGCGACTTGCTGTCTTGACAAATTAAATGTTTACAAGCATACACTAAGGTACATGTACTTCCAAAATATCGTCCAAGTTGCAGTACCTTTGTTGTGCATGCAATTTGTGTGACCTACTTTATTCAATACAGAAATACTTCAAAAAGTATTGTTTTACTATAATACCCAGCACAGCAATTTCTATGCATGCAAGACTTTCAGAGTCAAAAACTCTGTTGAAATGTAATGCTTTTATGTAGCAAATAAATTGTTCATGTATTTGTATATTCTAATCACTATGCAAAACAAAAGTTTGATATTAAACGACAGAGCGGTGACATTTCAGGTTCTGCCTCATTGGCTCTTTGAGCAAACACGAATCAGAATACAACACGACTAGGGTCTAAGACAATCTCAAGGTAAGCCCACTTATACAACAATAAACGTATTTTATGTTTCTGTGTAGTTCGTCGTTTGCCCATGTAAGTCTGGAGTTCTATGTAGTTTTTATTTCCTAATTATATGTGAAATTGTTGTATATTTAGGTTTTATTTGTAAAAATCTTTTGATATGATTCATTGTCATCAAGATGGTTCCTCTGCTTGCAGCCATCTTAGTTTGTGGTGAATTTTTGTGTGACATTTTTGGCTGCTGTTTTTTTGCGTTTTTTACTTGATGCTCATGTATGTTTTCTTCTTACTGAAGCAATTTCATGAGCATAATTGTATTATTTATTAGCATGTCATTTTTTGTTGAACCTGTGAACATTAATAATATTCCTAAACTTTGACCTGTATTTCTTTTATCCTTGTTGCACAAAATGTCAAAGGTGTATAATTTAACATGAGAATATTGGATTAGCACACGTTAAAATTAAGCACATTAAATGTACCAATTCTAAAATCTGATTCTAAACAAGGTAGTATAATGTAACTTTTTAGACCTTTATGTAAGTTTCCTGAAGTCTTTAACCTGTATTCATCTGGTATTTTGACTTCAAGACCTTGGGACTAGACGATCCTCTCTACCTATTTGATAAACAATGAAGCCAAATTAAGTAGTTTTTGGGTAGGCATTTTCATGTGAGATAAAATGATATGTTTGCAAACCACTTTTAGCATTGCTATAAGGTTTTACCTGCAATCCAATCACACAATTCTGGGGTGGTAATACAAAATAATCTATGACTAATAATTGAGTCATGAAAGAGAAAGACATCAAAAAACTGTTCCGAGTCATTCATATTATAGGTTCTTGTCCAATGAAATAAATTGACATTACTTTGACCTATTTTTTTCTGTAGAATGTCCATGACTACTTATTTAAGCTAAAATTGAATACAGGGGTACCAGAACATATTTAAGGCCCCTTGGAAAGGTGCTTATGTCTTTGACTTGTTCTATGTTAATATGAAAACATGGAAGCAGTACTTACAAATAATGGCCACATTTTATTGACATTGGCAAGTAATTTACTGACTCAGAGAACAACACATTATAGCAGTGTACTCATTCAGAATTTAAGCTACAGTGGATATAAAAAGTCTACACACCCCTGTTGAAATGCCAGATTCTTGTGATGTAAAAGAATGAGACAAAGATAAATCATGTCAGAACTTTTTCCACCTTTAATGTGACCTATAACATGAACAATTCAATTGAAAAACAAACTGAAATCTTTGAAGGGGTAAAATAAAAGGGGTAAAATAAAAATAAAAAAAATCACAATAACCTGGTTGCATAAGTGTGCACACCCTTAAACTAATACTTTGTTGAAGCACCTTTTGATTTTATTACAGCACTCAGTCTTTTTGGGTAGGAGTCTATTAGCATGGCAAATCTTGACGTGGCAATATTTGCCCACTCTTCTTTGCAAAAGTGCTCCAAATCTGTCAGATTGCGAGGACATCTCCTGTGCACAGCCCTCTTCAGATCACCCCACAGATGTTCAATTGGATTCAGGTCTGGGCTCTGGCTGGGCCATTCCAAAATGTCAATCTTCTTCTGGTGAAGCCATGCTTTTGTGGATTTGGATGTGTGCTTTGGGTTGTTGTCATGCTGAAAGGTGAACTTCCTCTTCATCTTCAGCTTTCTAACGGACGCCTGAAGGTTTTGTGTCAAAATTGCCTGGTATTTGGAACTGTTCATAATTCCCTCCACCCTGACTAAGGCCCCGGTTCCAGCTGAAGAAAAACAGCCCCAAAGCATGATGCTGCCACCCCTATGCTTCACTGTGGGTATGGTGTTCTTTGGGTGATGTGCAGTGTTGTTTTTGCACCAAACATCCCTTTTGGAATTATGGCCAAAAAGTTCAACCTTGGTTTCATCAGACCATAACACATTTTCCCACATGCTTTTGGGGGACTTGATGTTTGTTTTTGCAAACTTCAGCCGGGCTTGGATGTTTTTCTTTGTAAGAAATGCTTCCGTCTTGCCACCCTACCCCGTAGCCCATTCATATGAAGAATACCGGAGATTGTTGTCACATGTAGCACACAGCCAGTACTTGCCAGAAATTCCTGCAGTTCCTTTAATGTTGCTGTAGGCCTCTTGGAAGCCTCCCTGACCAGTTTTCTTCTCGTCTTTTCATCAATTTTGGAGGGACGTTCAGTCCTTGGTAATGTCTCTGTTGTGCCATATTTTCTCCACTTGATGATGACTGTCTTCACTGTGTTCCATGGTATATCGAATGCTTTGGAAATTATTTTGTACCCTTCTCCTGACTGATATCTTTCAACAATGAGATCCCTCTGATGCTTTGGAAGCTCTCTGCGGACCATGGATTTTGCTCTGAGATGCAACTAAGAAAATATCAGGAAAATCCTACTAGAACAGCTGAACTTTATTCGTGATTAATCAGAGTCACTTTAAATGATGGCAGGTGTGTAATGACTTCTATTTAACATGAGTTTGAATGTGATTGGTTAACTCTGAACACAGCCACATCCCCAGTTATAAGAGGGTGTGCACACTTATGCAACCAGGTTATTGTAAAGTTTTTATTTTTCATTTTTCCCCCTCGAAGATTTCAGTTTGTTTTTCAATTGAATTGTTCACATTATACGTCACATTAAAAGTGGAAAAAGTTCTGACATGAATTATCTTTGTCTGATTCTTTTACATCACAAAAACCTGGCATTTTAACAGGGGTGTGTAGACTTTTTATATCCACTGTATTTACATCGTATTAATAATATTATACAAGCCTGTGCAGGTATATTGATGAAAAATATATGGATCGTAAGTTCTATCAGCAAAAGCACCACCCTACAAAAATAAGATTGTCTGTACTTACACTTTAGACGAGGGCCTTATTGGGCTATAAAGGAGGAGTACACTACAAAACAGTTCTAAGTTCTGGAATGTAAAATCTGTGATGTTCTATCTTAGAAAGTTCTATCTTAGAACTTTGCTCCCAAGTTCTAGACATGGCCTCACCATGTTGTGTTCAATATTAAGTTGCTTTAATGGAAAAGTATATTACTTACTGTTTTTAGTTGGGTAATACTTTATTAGAATGTTCGGTCATAATGCCTACACATGGTTGTCATATCATTGCACGTAATGTCATGTATTTGACTCCCTCATTGACTCCCTCAATCAGTATTATGCTGGGACATTCAAATAAAACCGTAACCTAAGTTGTGTCATTCAGTAGACTATGAGAAATGTTTAGTCATGTTATGTTTGTGTGCTTGGGTGTGTGTATGTTTTTGTGTTTTCTTACGTTCTACATAATGTTGCATTGTTTCCATCATATAGACTTCTTGAAAATAGTGCAATCCTGGATCAGTACGAACGGGCTTCAAAGAAATATGAAAATACGGACCGGAGATTTACATCAGCATAATGGCGATGATGGTGATGAAGAAATAGAGAATATGTAATATGTAACAAAATGAAAGTAGCTATGGAGTTGAAAAAAACCTCAGGGGCATGGAGGTCTTGAAAGTCTTGAATACAAGTAGGGTTACACCCTAAGCTAATATTGCCTAGTCATATTTTGTAATCTCATCAAATGGATATAAAGGATGGTTATTATCTAACTAAATATTTTGAATTAATACATTTGGAGAAAAGCTTTTGTTGCTCAGATTTACCATTAATCACAATGACGGATCACGACACCTCATTCAATGTTCAGAGCATGTGATTTTTGCATCATATTGTAACCGTTATTTTGGGTTGTCTGTTCTTGCAAGTTTTAAATTTCAGGGAAGTTGACACATCTATTGGTTATAATTAGGTGATCAGTCAGTAGCTAATCCCAGTGTAATATAGCCTTTTCTGAATAAGCCAGCATCTAATTATTTTCCAGGAAAACTGGAAATGTTATGGTATGCATGTTTTTACATCCACTGAAACATGAACTAACAACTAGATTGGAAAGTTAAGTCGTCCACTAATACAATAAATACATCTACTTTTTAAATGAGATCGCTATAACAAATCTACTCCTAATAATATTTTGGTGGTATGAATTGATTGCATGCTAATAAAACTAAATTAAAAGGCAAATGCCAAAGCAAATGAATCTTTGACTATTGTATTTTAACATGTTGATTCCTCTCACTAATGTTGATTGTTTAAAAGTTTAGTTGCTTATTATTTTACTAAACAATTTCAGTTCATTTGTCATAGGCCTCTCTTATAGCAGCCTCGCCTGTGATCTTTGTACTCAGACTTTTCTACTCTGGGTATTTAAAGACAGTTTTTAAAAATATAAATATTAATACCATTTAGGGCTGATTTTCTGAATGCTTTGTAAGAAAAGACTAATAATAAAGTCTAACCATTTTTCTTTTAAGTTTTTATGTAATTATTTTTGTCATGTGTTTTTCTTCTGTCTTTATAGTTCAAGCTTAGTTAGGGCAAGTGATTATTTATAAAATGTAATTCAGTTTAGATAGATAAATATACTGAACAAACATATAAACGCAAAATTCAGCAATCTATAATATTTTACTGAGTTTCTGTTCATATAGGGAAATCAGTGAATTGAAATGAATTCATTGGTCTTTAATTTATGGATTCCATATAAATGGGAATTCAGAAATGTGCGCGCAGACAGTTTCTGGGATAGTCAAATTCAGATCACAAAACATGGTATCCACACTATATTATTTCATTTTATATTTTTGTTCAGTGCTTGCATGGTAATGAATGCCAACACTGACACAAATGTGTTCACACTCTTCCTCTCACACACCTATAAGACACCATTCAGCCACATGAGCATTATAATAAGTCAAGATATTTGAACTCCTCTATCTGGAAGTACAGTTCACTCTCACTTGAATATTAGGCAGCTGCAACAGTGTTGACAAGGACTAGGATTTATGATATGGCAGACTTCATTGCAACTATGCTGACACCGTCAATATCCAAACAATAAATCAATCTTTGGTTTAATTTGACGTTTGCTTGATTTTCTGCTTCGCTGTTGTTTATGTTAATGTGATTGTCTTTTCAGTGATGCACTGCATCTTTTTGTGTTCAATTAATGTGATATGCTCACTTCACGGGAGCATATGCATCAATACAATTCCATGTATACACAATCACACAATACACAATATACAGTACATGGAATAACCATTCACTATACAATAGGTTGTATACTACAAACAGGCCTACCATATTTTGAAATGAGTTATTGCAATTCAATTCACACAGTTTCTAATGAAACCTCAGGATGGAGACAGAAAGGTAAAGTGATATCATAAACTGTAATACATTTAGTTCCACAGTTTAAAAAGTTTTAAAGGTTTTTTATTGATTCTTAAAGAACAGAACCAATGTAAGCAAGCGCAAACAAGTGAAAGACTCAAAAGTTGCAAAAATTGTGGACTAGAGTGGTCTGTAGGCTAATAGTGTTTTCATTTCTCTACAGATACTTCAGACAGATACATCATTCTTCAGCATCTTGTCAGGTTTGACAACTTGTGGAACACTAATCTCCCTCATGCATCTTGAGAGAGTTGTTGCATTGAGTGACAAAACCATTTTGGATTGCTGTGATAAGAAAAAAAAAGACAATTTTTTGTGTATGCGCTTGTTTTGTTTGGATAACAGAGATGATGACGGAGGAGATACCCTGTTTGTGTTCCTAAAATGGCGAAAGATTGTAATGCCAGCAAACACAAATCCTGATACTCAGATACTGGACTAAAACATTACGAGAAATACCTTTAATGTACATTGTTCATGGACTAAAAAACTGAACCTGTTCTTTGAAACTTGATGGATTATTTTTTCATTTAGAAGTTAACGTGAGGAAGTAATTTTGGTGCTGAAATCCCATCTGGAAATCCACTGTGTAAGTTGTTATGTTTGTCATGTGAAGTTCTTTCCCGGACAGAGTTTCACACCCAAAAGAAAGTTGTGATGACATGAACGACATACACATTAGTTTTATTCCACAGGACAGGAAGGGTCACTTTGGTGCTTTCTGAGGACTGAAATTGGACATTGGGAATGGGCTTGAATTGAATTTGTAGTTTTAATGATAGCCACAAGCTTCATTGGGGTGTAATAAAATTGGTTTTCCAGATATCCCCGTTTAAAACGTTTTAAGTCAAATTTCATTCTAGGTACTCAAACATTTGGAAATTGTTATATTAGTGACTTATCTATGCACACCAGGTAGTGTGCTCAATTACTTATAATTAATTATTAAGCTACTACATTATTCCAAATAGCATTAGGCCTTCTTTGCATTTAACCTACATCAATCTTTAATTTCCTGTCATTCAAAATATGTGTATGGTTGAACACATTGAAGAATTGATGGCCAGAATGTTTTCAATAAACTAATATAAAATCTCATCAAATCCTACTGTCTTGTGTATTTGAAAGTGAGATTAATTAGTTATTTGCTCTTCTTTTATCCTAATTTGTGATTTGTAATATATAAATGATATATTACAAATCATAATACATGCACACACACACAGACACACACAGACACACACACACACACACACACACACACACACACACACACACACATATATATATATATATATATATATATATACAAAAAATATAAATTATATAAAAAAACATTGTTCCAAAGTTAACCCAAATTATAGTGAGACTGGACGAGCCATATATATATATATATATATATATATATATATATATATATATATAGGTCGTCTCGGAAAGCGGCACTGTTTTGAACTTGTAGTTCCGACGCCAATGTCAGATGATAATGTGACGCTGCTGGAAGGGTCGAACGTCGTCAGTCACGTGACGAATTAATAGTGAAACCCAACGTTCTGTAGGAGCTGCTCTTTTAATCGGTCCCATCTCTAGCTGCAAGTATTTGGAAATATAGAGTGAATTGTGTTGCAATAAGGTCGTTTATGTTCGAACAGTTTTACTTTATTATGAGATAATTAACAATACTAATAATTAATAGTTTACGCCAGACACCGCGTGCGTTTAGACAATTGTAGTGGCTAGCACGTCAACTTGAATAGAGGACAACATGGTGTATTCGTTCGTACTGAAAGCTGTGCATCGCAATTTGCAACTTCACCCACAATCAACTCAATTTATGTTGCGAATATGCAAAAGCACACAGAACAATGTATACCTCCAGAAACAGACTACTGCAACATCCAAATTCGTTTCCTCCATTACTCCAAATCGCTCCATTATTATGAGCAATATATTTTGTGCACAGAGTCGAAGCATTTCTCTCGATACAAGGTTGAGAAGCGAAGTAGAAAAGAAGGCTGGTGGGCAGGTGTCGGTACCAAGGCAGGGATCACCTACTGCACATAAAGGTAAGCGTCGCGAATGCATGCATACTGTCAATCTACCAAAGCCCTTAAATGGAAATAATCGTTGTCTTTCCATTTTGTGTAACTCACCTTTAAATCGTAAGACTGGTAGAGTGTTGCAGACATTAGTGTGGTGGCATCAATGTTTTGTTCCAGCACTCAAAGGGTTTAAAACTGTAAGTGTGTAGCAGAGTTCTCTTCCTCTCAACAGTGAAGGAAGCTGGCAAAGACTTCACCTACCTGATGGTTGTGCTCATCGGACTCGGAGTTACAGGTGACTTGCCGACAACACACAATATGATACTCTTCGATTGCCCGGCAGTATTGCTCCATCTTGCTGACCCCTGTAATTTTGTTCTCTTAGGTGGGCTGCTATATGTTGTGTTCCAGGAACTTTTCTCCTCCTCCAGCCCCAACAAGGTCTATAGTAAAGCCTTTAACAAAACCAGGTTACACCCAGAGGTGAGTTTACAGAAACTTCAACAAGACAATTTCACTTTAGTAAATTTGTTTGGGACTTTTCAGGAATTTGCCTTGCAGACAAGAGCATCAAGTTAAGACCAGTAACTGTCAACATGTCATTAGTATATTTTAATTCCTTGTCTGTTTTCTAGACCAGAATGGAACTCAAGTCAAGCTGTGTAACATTTAGTCACATTGCTAGTTATGGCATTACCTGCTGCACCTGTTTTAGCAAGATGTCTTGCATTGGACAGTATTTTTAATGATAGATGGTATTAAAGGAAATGTGGTTTAATCCTACTTAATCATACAGCATTGCAAAAATAAATAAGTCAGATTGTTTAAAGCCACTTCCCCCTTCCAAATCAAAACCAAACATGGATTTCATGTTGTCTCGCTTAGCGTTCTCACATGGGCATGTATTCTACAAAACAAAAGTTCACTTTTTTTTCAAATTTGTTTTAATTCTGCCAAACAAATATTTTGGTTAAATGTTTAGTCAGAGTTTCTATTCGACCAATGATGGTACTGTTGGTCCCCCAATCTTTGGTTTGACAAAATATTTCTCAGAAACGTTTGCTGGAATGAATACACCCTTGTTTCTGTTTCACACGTCTGTCAAGCGAACACGCTACTGCTGAAAGGCGGTAAAATAGTGGGTGCACTAAAACTGCACAATCCATATTGGATTGGTTTTGAGGTAGCGTAAAACATTTGGATTTCATACTTCCTTGGGCACTGCTTTGCAATGCAAATGACCACCAGGTAGCCCAGCAGTTGGAACATTAGGGCCAGTAACCCAAAGACATTTAAATTCCAGAGCCAGCAAGGTGAAACATCTGTCAGTTTGCCTTTCAGAAAAGCACATTGCCTGAATTACTCCAGAGTAACGACACATCACAGGTAGAATTTGGATATGCACAAAACAAAATGCATCTACAATTCACATGTCCTAAATGGGACATATAAGCACCCACCTGCAATTCCCACTAACTATAGAATGTATGTAACAAGTGAAATCTAGCGCTGATCCTATTCAGTCAATAAGTCTGTTGTTTAGTAGTCTGTTGCTTGTACTCCGTTGCGGAGCTCTTCGCTTTGTAGTCACATGGTCCTGTCAGGCTAGATGTTTAGTCCATCACTCAAGAAAATACACGCTACTGAAATTATATATAGTTCTATTATGTAAGGCCAATGGTGTGACACTAAAAAAATAACTTGATTTTATGGCACCTGTTTTTCAAATTGGTATTATAATGTGGCTTAGCCTAATGCCAAAGATTGCCTTTGATGTGTCTGCTTTTTATTTATGCAGACAACAAATTAATTTAACAGCTGCAGTTTTTTAGGCTATTTATTTAATTGTTTATTGTTCATTTTTTTATGGTTTGGCTGTGCTTGGTCAAGCTCAGAATTTTAACGAACACTTTAACAAAAAGCCATTTGAATCTTACCTGGTTGTTGTTGAGTGTTGATTCCTTATATTTAAATGTACAGTTCTAGATTAAAATCATTAAATGAAAATCCATTGGCATTCTCTTGTCCAGCAGTGGTTTCCTGCCATGACCAACATTTGTCTCTGTAATAAACAGTACTACACTCATCTGCCTGCTTTGTTTTCTACCATGCTGAACTTATGAATCTCCAATAAGGGAATTTTCCCACAGTGGATATCGGTTGTTGTCTGATATTCTGAAATATAGGCTACTCTCCAGCATGCTTCGTTTCATTGACACAATGCTGGTTTTCAGGTTAAACAACGTTTTTCATTATTTCCAACATGGCATTTTATGGTAGTCTGTCATCTTCGGGCAACATCATTAAAAAACATGGAGTTACGTTAAATCTGGTAAGGTTGGGAACAGTTTTTTTTATTTCTCATTACTCCCATTGGCTTATTTATATCTCATTATTTCATTAAACAATGGCTTGAAGCATCAAACGGCTAGGTTGGTCTGTGTTTTTTGTGTGAAAAGTGACAAATTTTCACTAGTTGGTTTGTCGAGAAATCAGTTTAGAAATCTCTTTCGGGGATAGCCCCAGTGCAGTTATTAGCCCGCCTCTCCTACTGTATGTAATGCACTAGGGTAGAAAATTACAGTTAAAATAACTGTAGTGGCGGTGTGCAATGGCTAGCCTTGTGTGGCTGTACTAATCCAAAGTCACAGGATTGGTAAAGCAATATAACCTGTTCTTTTTTTTTTTTTTTCCTCACAGGTGATTGGAGTGTTTGGAGAGCCTATCAAGTGCTTCGGTGAGACTTCCCGCCGTGGTAGAAGACAGCAAGTCAGGTGAGAACTTTTTTTTTTTTTTTCTGGGATAAGAATACAAGACCACTGAGTCAAACAGGCTGCCTGATTTTTTTGCAGTGGGATCACTTCTGTAGCAAATTTTTCTTCACAGTCATGTTGAGTACATGAAGGATGGATTGAAGCACATGAGACTGAAGTTTTACATAGAGGGAGAAGAACCAGGCCGGCAGGGAACAGTTCACACAGAATCTAAAGAGGTTAGCTTTTCCCTAGTATTTTGTCTTCACGTGCAATTTTTCTGCTGGATTGATCGTAACTTGATTTTCTTATTGAATATTTTAGGTAATCTGCAAAAAAAAACTGTTAATAAGGTGCACTAAAAGTTGAACAATTGCCTTCTTTTGACAGAACCCTGAAACCGGAAAGTTGGAGTTTCGCTACATTTTTGTGGAAGTAGACACTTACCCAAGGAGAACCATTGTCATCGAGGACAACAGATAAGACGGTGTCTGAACCAGTCTCAAATGGCGTTGCGGCTAATCGAGTCTGTACATAAGTTTGTTGCTGAGTAATATTTGTGACATTACTTCCAAAAACTTTCAATAACATTTAAAAAATTGTATCAGTGGTTTAAAACCCAGTGATAGGCAGGTGGAGTTAAGTGCCTGTCTTGTTTTTCGGGATTGTTTTAGTGTTTGGAGCTTTTGCACTAATACATTGGGCAATTTAGAAAAATATGAGGAAAGTCTCCTTTGTAAGCTAAACAGATCCATATACCAGTGATTTACGGATACACCATATGATTGACGGGCTGCTTTTTTGAAGCCACGGTGCCTCTATTTCAGTGCTCCCCACCATTTCTTTCAAATGAGTCCCTAAAGCTGGCATTGTGATGGAGAGCACCAGCTTGAATCCCCCCCAAAATTTAAATGACAAATCTAATCAGCTAATTTTGGTTGGTTTGTCATTTCTATGTGGGACATGAATGCTGGAGTGAATAGGGTTTTCTTATGTATGTCAAAAAAGCAGGGTTAATAAATATTGTGTTGTTCTGTGTGACTATCTGTTTAATACTATTGCAAATAAATGAAATCTCCTTAGCCTGTGTACAACAGAACTTGAAAGATTTTATCCCAAAAACCTAATTCATTAAACTATTGTCTTTTCTGAAAAACAAACTGAAGTGACCCTCTGTTTGTGCCAACAAATAAAGATCATTACTATTTCTCTTTGTGAAACCATTTGTTTTGGATTATACAATAAGATATTACTGCAAACAACAAACACAGGATTCCATTGGTGGGAAATATGAGTTGAAACAACAACAAAGCGTTATCACAGCCCTGTTTCTATGGATGGACTGGAGAAATGTAACCACAGCATTCATAGACTATCATGGACACAAGGACTGACCATCGCTAATAGCAAAATAAATTTTGCTTCAACCAAGATTTGAGGCTGTAGAGTTTTTTTACATTTAGATTGGATAAATTTTATAAATTCAAAAATGTGTGTAGCCATTTCAGATTGAACCACTTGTAGAGAGTACTAATGTAGGTAATTTTGAAACACCTTATTGAAATAAGGCTGTCCTGCTGTATGCCAATGGCTGTGCTGTTTTAAATTGATATTTTACTCAATGTTCAGTATTTTGTCAAAACAACCACAGAAGTGTGCATGTCTGTGAAATTTATTTTGGATGTGGTTTTGTCGCAAGGATTGAAAAGAAATACAATGGTAATGCTTTTTGCACATGGTGATGGTTTGCTAAAGACACTGTAAGGATTTAAATAAATGTATTATATTATGTATGCTCTATGGATTAGTATGAGGGGTTGTGTTAAGTTTTAGTTTGTGTGCAATTATAAAGCTATCATTCTGTAACGGCAGTGTCAGATGGCCAGCAGCAGAGCACTCTGCATCCCACTGCTGCTGGCTTGCCTCTGAAGCTAAAATGCCCTCTTGAATTATTAGCACCCTGGGTGAATATTAATTAAAAGGTCTGTGACAAAATATGACAAAACTTGAATGTAACCTTATTCACATTTACCTAGTGTGCCAATAATGTAGTCACGGGATGGGAGACCAGATTATGCTGAAAGTGGTGTTGGAGGACCGGTAGACTAGTCCCAATTCCCCGGGCAGTGAAGGGGCACTGTTTTGTGTAGGGTGCCTTCTGTGGATGGGATGTTAAATGAGTGTTCAGTGCACTGACTGTGTTAAATATAGATCCCATGGCACTTATTGTAAGAGGAGGGGTTTCAACCCAAGTGAGATGGCTACATTTCCAATCTGGTAACATCAAGGCTGCCTAATCATTCCAGCTTCCAATTGGCTCATTCATCTTTTCTACCCCGTCACTATTCCCAAGGTTGCTGTAAATGTGTTTTCTTACTCTACTCACCTCGTAAAAGGATAAATTAAATGTTCTGCAAATATGGTTATGTACATTGATAAACAAATTTACCATATTGTTAGGTACATTAATAAACAAATGTAAACTAAGAAGTATACCTTGGCCTATAACAAGCCATTCATTCATTTTAGGCACAAATTCATAATATGAAAACTTGGTCCTGACTAGAACAGGTTGGTTTATATTGCAGAATTTGTGTTCAGTATGTAACACGTAATGGCCACCAGATGGCAACAGTCTCAAATGCCTTTCATACATTTTAGTCAAAATTGTGTCAGTACAGTACATGGATAACACTTATAGCCTCCGTAACCCTAGCCTTGTCAGGACATTAGGGCTGTTTCCCAATACGCTGATTTTGAAGTAAATAACTGGGACAGATACAGTATGGTGGACTGGAGTCATACAACGTTTTCTTATTTGACCCATCGTAGGCAAATGTAAGTGTCGATCTTAAATATTGATATGAATACTTACACAATACTGGTACACAAAAACATGTTATTTTTATAATACTTTTGGAAATGTTGAATAGGTTGTGTACAGCAACACTGTTACAACAAGGGGCTGAACCAGCAGTTCTCTGAACACTGATAATTGTCATGGTCCTTGTAGACCAAGGGAAACAATTACTTCAATGACTCAAATTGAGTGACATTACCAATTGAAATGCTACCAGCGCTGACCACTAACTGGTTTGCTGTTTCACACCAGCCACACTCACCCCAATTTCATCTCATTCGCAGTAACACCAGCAGCCAGGCAAAGCCGAACTGAGTGATCTGGGTCACAGCACCAATGTAACAGTACCACTTCCGCTTTCAGACCACTCCTTGGGATACAAACCAGCAGTCTGTATCCCAAAACAGTGATAATTGTCACCCACAAAGAATTGTTACCATCAGCCCACAAAAGCCACAGCCCTTGCGGAGGAAGGGGAAAAAACTACTTCAAGGTCCCAGAGCTTGATGATGTAACCACTTGAAATGCTGCCAGCATTGAGCAATAAGTTTTGGACATTTCACACTAGCCACACATATATGTGGCTAGTGTGAAATAATATATTAAAATAATATATATATAAAAGTCACCTTAAATCATATTTGCATTGATATTAAAGAGAATTTTGCATTTAAAAAAACATGCTCAGCCTTACTTGCATATTGTTTTTGCTATTGAGTCTGAACAGCAGTTGTCAAAACCTCAGCAGCTCAGTGACTGTGTAGTTGATGGACAGCTATACTAAAGCCATGTCTCCTGATTTTCAAGCAGGCCTGAACACTCGAACTATTCGTGGAAAGCTATTTCAATGTGCATGTGGTATTACAATTTGCGTATTGTCTCTCAAAAAATAAAACGATACTCCATGGTAATGCTACCTTTCTCCTGCTCCTTTGAAATTGCTCCTACTAGAGATCGCTCCTCCCCCTTTGTTGACCAGCCCCAAGCAGCGCTCAACGTGAGAGCGGCTAGCTACAGTAGCTAAATGAAGTAGGAAGTCAATGGGCGTTAAAGTGCCTTTTAGTCTGCTTTTATCTTGCGTGCTTCAAATATTATTTTTATTTTTTTAAAAAGTTGTTATATATGCTTCGGAAACAAAAAACGTTATTTGGACAAGTTACGTTAGCTGTATTACCGTCCTCAGCATGGATTATATCAGTCACACACTTTGACTAAATTATTGTTTAGGCTAGCTAACTTTAGCGTAGCTTGCTAAGAAGACAAATAGTAATCAAAAGCTCACTGGATGGATGGTTTAGTTTACATAAACGTATGTTAAGGTAACTTACAGCTGAAATGAAAAAAATCACAATAATAAAAAGGTTAAGTGTTCGCGATTGGATGAAATAGCTACATTACCTGACTGATAAGGTAAGTTTTAGCTAGCTGTTTTTAATGTTCGCTTGCTACGTTAAACAAGCTAACTAGCTAGCTATGTTAGCCCGTTATTTGTAAAGTTCACAAAGGTCGACGTTAGTTATTTAAATGAGTAAATGTAACAAAGCAACTCGCTAACTTAGTTGGCTAGGTAGGTAATGGCTATCTATCTAGGTAATGTGTACAATCATTGTTTTAATCCTGCCAGTACTGCTAGCTAGCTATCTCGCTGAAGTCATGTAAAATATTTGCGCCACCCGTGTTTACGTATTTGGGTAGCTAACATTCGTCGCAAAACAATGTTTTTTTTTCATTTTATTTTGATTACTGTATATTATTAATTGGCTTAGCTTTTTAGTATTAGTGTTTTGAACTGTTGCTCACTGTGGTATTGTACGTCTCCTGCAGATTGAGGATTCCTTTTATTCCTAACAGGTGACGTAGGTATGGTTTCCATTACATTTTTCCACTTGGGGTTTACAGTAAACATATCAGCCCAAATATTTCAGATGATCACACAAAATGAGCCATGCCTTTGAAATGTCTAAACCACACTACTTTGTTTTAAGGCACATACTGTGTTTTAACCATGAGACCCTGCAACTAGTGATCTAAATATGGAGTTGTACTGGTATATGTAAGTAACCTGAAGTTAATGCTTCTTTTGCTTTAATATTAATACATATTTTTATAGCTGTGATCCAATGTGGTTTCACTAACATTATCAGCCTCTTAATGTGTGCTTATAACCTAAATAAGACATTGTTAACTTTGTCTTTATTTTGTGTTCCTTCAGAGTGGTCATCATATTCATCATCATCAAAATATTCTTCTATGTGTGCTGGTACCGCTCACGCCAGAGACAGCTGGCCGCGTACCTCAGCAACCCTCGCAATGCCCAGATAGTCATTGTTGGAGGGAGGGCCTACCTGCATCAGATGTGTGAGAGACAGAATGTAAGTAGCCAGAAATGCTTGCAGTTATTCAGCAACATTTCTTGTTATTGCCAGGGCTTTGAACCAGGGCCATGAGGACAAAATACAAGGGCTAATGACACGAGTCATTGTATATCATCTGGCAATCAACATTTGTTTTTCGGAGTAGGGGCATCCTGTTTGAGCCACAGCTCTCATGCATCATCTGTGTTCTGAGAAATGGTGACGTACACTTACCATTTAGGGTTATTTGTTCTTTTTGCTCTCTGTCATTCACAGTGAAGCATATCACATCCTTCTGAGTAAATGGGAAGGAGGCAGGGGGATTGATTAAGGTTGCCCTCTCCAATGTGTGTTTTTGGGGGAGTTGTTTGCTTTCCTGTGTGGTTTTAGATGAGTCACCTGCGCTCTGAATGAGTGACTGGGAAGGGGAGGCTTTCTCGTTGTGTGGATAAGTTGACTCAAACCTCCCATAAGTGTGGTGGTTTACACCATGTTCATGCTTTGTTTAGTAAGTGTGTGTGCACGTGTGTATCTGGTTCCTGTGTGTCAGTGAGGGCTGTGACGGTAATTGGAAACACTACAATACCAGCATTTATGTGTAAAGACAGTCATTGAAGTATTAAAACTGCCAAAACTGTCAATATTTTTACTCTTTAATATTGAAATTATGCAGCTGATAATGTATTGTAGAAGCACTCGTCTACATCCAAGTTCTTTAGTCAACTGTTTGCTGGGGTCGTTTTCTTCAATATGATGTGTTTTCATTGCGCGCATGCTCTGAAATAAGTTTTCTTTTAAAATGATTGGCGTCTCTGAATATTAATACATTTTTCAATAGTAATTGACAAGAGGTTGCGGCATAATCTGCTGGTATTGTGTCAAATAGACAAAGCTCCATTTAATCGTCAAACTTGGCAATGTAAACTGATATGCAATATTTTCCTTTTTAATCGACTAATCAACTCAGATCGATATGATATAGACAAGCAGCGTGCATTTCTTTCTATTTTCATAGTTATCAATTCCATCATTATTGTTTTCCACATCACTGTTTCCTTGTCTCTTTCGGGATATACATGCTAACAGATGAGTCGTCTTCAAGTTCGTTCTGAGTTCATTGACCCATCCAATCACTGAAACCTGAAATGTTGTCTGTCACAGCCCTTGTATCTGTACTTGTTTGTTTGTGTATGTATGTGTGAGGGTGTGTCTGTGTGTACATGAGACAATGACCTTAATGATATGTTAGAAATCTGGCAAGTCTTAGGAAGCATTGTGTGGGTTAGAGAACAGATCAGATAGGATAGCTTTGTTGTCTTAATTGGCCTACTGATTTGCTAAGCTTTTCTTTTAGATTTTTAAAATATTTTAAAATTCAATTGTGATAAGAACCTTCCAACCCATATAACCTAACCTTGGAATGCACATTATTTCCTGGAGTTTGCAAAGTAACATTCAAAGTCACTTCTCTTTGCAACTTGTGTTTGTACTGCCCAGGGACTCCTCCCAAAATGGCAAGTTTTACCATCTGCTGTGAGTGGTTTTATTGTCCTTTGTGGACTAATATGTCCCGAATCACTGACGCGTAACTTTAATCACTGATGCATTGATATTTTCAGACAAGTCTGGGAGAACATTTTCAAGCCCAGATTGCAATACATAATCTTTCAGTCCACCTTCCAGTTCATTCTTTTTGTACCGCAGAGGTTATTACAACATGAACACCTGGAAGCCATCTCCCTTAATAAAAACCCTGGCTCCAGCATTCTACGAATTCAAAGTCACTCCTCTCCGACTGAACTCCACCGTCACTTTTAATCGTTTTCAAAACAAAGCGGAAGAGGCAGAGCTGAGAGGTAGAAATCATCCCAAAATCTGTCCAAGTGAAAATAATTTGGCAGATCTATAAAATGCCCGTTAGGTAAACTTTCTGGAATCTTTCGTCCAGGTCCAATGTGTTTATCGTGTAGTTATCAGTTCACTTTCTGGTGGTGTGCTCCTGGCATGCTCCCCTTTCAGTTGACTAATAGTTGAGGATAAACTTATGTCAGTCATTTGTGATCGCTTATTATTCCTTGGGTAATAACGGTAGCTACTGTAGCTTCAGCTGAAACGTTAATCATTGTGATGTCCTGATTGTTCAGTATTGCAAACTCCCTTCCCAATTTAATTAACATTTATTTTTCAATTGTTAGGGTCCTGAGTATTGTTGCACCTGCATCCCTTAGCCATGAACATCATCCAATCAAATCTGTTCACATAAATCTTGGAAGTCGTGGGAATGGATATACAGTGGGCGATAGGAAACATCAGGACGATCAAAGCCAGATATCAAGATCTTCAATTTAGTGAATCCCCTTAATGTGGTGTTATATTTAGGATTTTAGCAAACAATTATTTCACCCATTGCCATGTATCTCTTCATTTATATTTGCCTTTCCCCATAGTGAAAAATTTTACATTAGTCTTAGCAAATTTCTATACCCTGGTGAAACTGGAAACTACAACACAATCCCTTAACACTAAGGTGTACTTAAAAGAAAGAAAAGGCAGTGGATGACCCAAAAAATTCTGTATCCAATGGACATAACTTAAAGGTCACTACCTTGAGGGACAAATTAAATCCAGTAAAATATTTGCTTGTCATCTGGCATAGTCATCTGGCACCAAAGTCTACACTTTGGCTGGGAGACGTTTTACACAAATTGGCCTTGAAAGGTATGTTGCAGACTGCGTTTTGGGTCCTTCCAATCAAGGCTTCAATCTGTCTTTTCCTTGCCTTATTAAAGCAACGTGGTTAAGATGAAATATCGCCCACGTAGCCACTTCTTTACAAGATAACACTCATGCTATCGGTACTCGACCAAACCCTATCTTTGTAACTACATGTTCCTGTGAATGTAATTTTTTTCCCCAAAAAAAATCTGTAGTAATTGTGAAGAGGGCATTAGCTAGCCACTCAATAACCCCAGTCTTCCCCCTGCAAACCTGCGCCGATCAGACAACAGTCCCTTGTTTAGGGCAGAGACGATCCTCTATCTGCTCAAACCCGATCTATACCTAAACGACTAGGTAGAAACATAGTGAAGGGTGGACAATTTTTCTAAGCTATAGTGCGTTCAGTGCTGTAAAAGCTTTGCTACACAAACAAGTGTCTCTGAAGTTGATATTAGGTCACCAAGTCACTACTCTTGGAGCGAACTGTCTTCTAACTACCTCAGATTCTACAAATTAAGCTTTTAGATGTTCTTGCCCTGCATTTACTAAATTACTACCTGTGCCTTTTGTCTTCCAGATGTGTTTTTTAGGCTATTTATAGTCGATAGGGCTAGCGTTTTCAGAGCAGAATTCCCCCAGTTCTTAAAATGTCTGTTAGAATGTCAGTATAGGGAGATTCCAGCCTGCGGCTAGCTTGTAAAGCATCCGCCTGTAATGAGAATACTCTATCTGCCTTACTATCAGTGCTTCAGATGTGATTGGAACATGTTGGAGACCATGCGCACACCAGCCATTTGTGCTTAGATGATGTTAGTGTGTTTGTGCCTGGAGTGAAATGGGCTTGTTCTGCCAGGACATTTTTCAGACTGAAATTAGAATGTCAGTCAGAATGTAGCTAGGTGCTGTGAAGAAAAATCCCAACCCCATGAAAGCTGTGTTGTAACCCAGATTTTCCTAACCGTGGTTCCACCTGGTCTGTCTCAGCCACACCCCAGTGAGCTAGCTTTAATGACCTGTTGCACTCCACTCCAAACCTCTGCTTCCTCACTGCTAAGTACGACCCCGCCATTGGCTCAGCCTCTCCTCATTTTTTCTCTCCTCGTTGTCTTTCAATCTACTAGACTAAATCCTGACGCTCCCTGGTTAGATTTTAATGGAATGTTCAGCGAGGAGGCCCTGGAGTCATCCATAACTCCGGCAGGCAGACAGGCCCTCGAGTGAGGCCAGTGGGGGACGAGAGACACAAATTATCCCAAATTGCTCCCTATTCCCAATGTAGTGCTCTGCTATCCATCAGTGGCGAGCCATTTGGGAGGGAGCGGGAAGCAGGGGGAAGAAATCTGCCTGCGTGCCAATAATGAGCTTTAGTTTCTGTTTGGCTTTTGTTTGTCGTCACACTTCAGTTGGGAATGAATGTGTGTGTGTGAGAGTTGTTAATTTCTGTTATTTTTTGCCTCCAGACATCTATCTGGCCCAGTTGGTATGGGGTCCAGGATGAGGGATCTGTGGGCGAGCCTTCTGCCTCTCTCCCTCCGACAGCATCTTTCTCTCACCTAGACATGCCTCCACCATACGAAGTTGTCTCCGGAGGTAACACACACACACACACACACACACATAAACAGACACGGGATATGGTTTAGGTGACCTTGTTTGGTGGTGACAAGACAATGCAGCAGGAAATGTATCATAGAAACTACTAAAGGTTGTGCATGTTTTATTAAAACAAGGGGATGTAAGTGGAGCTGCATCCAGCCTACTAAAGATGAAGACGCAATGCAGCGACTTTGTAAGACTATATTGAGCCTGTAAATTTTGTTTGGGGGTGTCCAGTACAAAGTTTGACCTGGTTAACTGATGTTCAGAAGTGTTGTTTATTCAGCCTGGGGCCTACAGCTCTACCGACCAAGAGAAGAACAAACTGTTGAGAAACAGCCTCTCATCTCTCAGTAAAATATTTGGCCCTCTAAAACCTCTGCAACCAGTGTTTTACACCCTCTACATTCCCACTGCTGCGTATTCTACCCCTGTTGAACCGAGGGCACACAAAGATGGCCCGTTGTTTGGCGTTCCCAGAAGTGATACAGTAACATTATTTTTACCAGATTGTCTGCTTCGAAAGGGGAAACGTTATTTCTCTTTCTGCCCTGTCACTAATGCCACCAGTAGTTTCTGAGTAAAAAAACACATGTAGACACAGATGTCCGGTAGCACTTTGTCTTGGGTCAGTCGTGCTAAATTCACCTGTCAAAACCTTATCCTTTTCAGGACTCCTGGCCGCAACCATTTAGGTGCATTTTCTGTCCCTTTCACTTGGCTGTTTGAGTTACATTTACATGAGGTTGCAGTGGGCACACACCTTATATTTTAGGACGCTAAAATCAGGATTTTGGTCTAATGTTAGTGTATTATCCTAAGTTCCTGAGTGTCCATGTGGTTGTTTTGCTGTATGTGGTCTGAGGCTGTGTGTTGGGCAAGCCAACTCTGTCCTTATCCTTTCTGGGTTAAAAAACAAATGCATTCTAGAACAATGTGAATTTTAATTGTATAACATTTTTTAACTGAATTGTGGAGAGGTGTTTCTTTAAAGATACCAAAATGATATTACATACCGAAACAAGACCACAGCACAGATGTCTGATTTTTCTCCCCGACTCAGGTTGAAACTGCATCTCCACAAGTCAAAGTTAATTTAAGCCTCAGTTGCTAGGTAGCTAGAATACCTATCTACTTACAACAATACCACTGCCAATATCGGCAGAGGAAGTAGGGGATGAGCAAGCGCTTTGGCTCGATAAGCACATAGGATTTTGTCAAAAATCCATTTGCTGGGTAGAAAAGGGCAGTTATTAAATCTAGGTCCATTATGGTTTCTAAACACTATGGATCTTGTTTCAGACATTGAACATAGGGGTGGGCAAACTCCATGTCGGAGGTAATTGTTAAAATCTTACCATGTTCCACTGCTCCTGCTTCAACTTCTGTCACGATATCATGAAATATGCTTAGCGATCTGGTTGTCTGACTGAACATGGGGATAACAGTTGGTATGGGTATACTTGTGTAGAACTCATCCATCCATTTCTGTTGTCCTGAAACCAAGTATTTTGTTCAAGTGTCCTTGAAGTACTCTACACTGTCAACTTAATATCCTGTCATCTTAAACCACCCTCAATGTTTGCAGACTCTGAGGAAGCCAAGCAGGATTCACACAGCTTTGACCCAGAAACCCTATCTCTAGACCAAGCTGAAATTAAAATGATCATACAGTAGTTCTCACTGATGAAATATAAGCTTCCACCACATGGACGGTTTCACGATTTGTTTCTGGCATTGGATTGCTCCTTCTGAATTAATATCCCAGCTGCTGACCAACGCACCATTATTTACCGTTGTTTTTCCTTTAGACTAGGGATGTGCATTGGACCATATTTTATTATCCGAATAGTATGTGTTTATTCGAATAGTATTCGGTTAACCGAAATACATTTTTTTTAAACTACCGATACCACGAGTGCTACTACAGAACGCGCAAAGGACAGGGTTTTGTTCTCATGTAACATCGGCTCGATGACTGTTGAGCCGATGACCGTGTGACAAAAAAGTGACTGCGTGCTTGGAGGAAGCCGTGTGGTTGGCACGCAAAACTACAGAACTAGAAGACAATATTAATCAACACACATCATTGAGATTATTGGATGGAAGAGTCTAGAGAAGCTAGTTAGCTAAGCTAGCTAGCTATGTGCCATTTGCTTAACTCACCGTTTTCTGCACTCTCAACAGCCTTTCTATTCCACAGCTGGACTTTACGTAGCATTTTGTGGCCAAATATTTTTTCCGGAGATAACATTCATTTAGTAAATATATTCCATCCTCCCTTGAATTAGTTGACTTTCATCCACTTGCTAACAGTAGGCAAAGAAGTATATATTGCATCATTCTGACTGACTGGGCCCGACCACACTACTGCCGCTTTGATTGAGGAATGTAAACAACAAACACGTGTGAAGGAACGCATATTATAAAAACGACTTAAAAGGTATACCTTTTAAAAATGTCGTGGTATATCGTCATATGTAAAAATTTTAGATTGGAATTTTAAACGTATTTTGAAAAATAACATTCAACTCTATTTAATTCAAGCAAAAAATATATATACGTAAAAAATGGGGGTTATTTGAATACACACAAGTATTCGAATACTAAATGCATTTCGGGAATTCGAATATTCGACTATCCTTACCCAACCCTACTTTAGACCGTACAGAAAAGATGTTAACTTCAGTCTCTATTGCTGCTAACTGACCTCTGCCCTCTGGTCTTACAGCGGACGACCTGAAGCCTCCTCCATACAGCGAGCTTGCCCAGAATAATGAGGCTGACAACTCCTGCCACGCCCCTCTCCCCCTCCTCCCTCCCCCTCTGTCTGAGGGAGATGACTCTGTCAGCATCATCAGCGAGGCTCCGCCTCCATATACCCCCAGCGCCAATCTGCAGGAGGGCCACTTCACCCTCAGCCAATCACACTCTGAGGACCGACACAGCTAGACCAATTCCAAGCCCTTATGCCGACTGACTCTTTTCTGCCTATCCAATTGCTGCCCTCCTCCCTGCCTTTTTGACCTCAGCCATCCCTGCCAGCTATGCTCTTACTAAACTGGGGGAAGCTGTGTTTTTGTTTTTCAGGTTTTAAAACGGTTGTTTTCTATTTTCTACTATTTGAAAGTGATTTTTTGTGTTGCTGAATATGATAATCAGAGATGATGGTGTGGAGTTGATGAGTTTAGCTTTGTCTGACCTCTCCTGCTCTGGAACCAGTAAAGAGTGGGAAAGAAAGATTTACGCAAAAACCAGTAGAGAGGAGAAAGGCAACTGTAACATTCACTCCCCACTCAGTCCATTGATGGCCTTTAAGCTGTGTGCATTTCTTCGGTCCAGTTCTCCATCACTTCTACTAAAGACCCTCTCAGAACTCACATAAAAAGGCTCTGTCCTGCTCACTTGTCTGTAATGTCCAACAGCATTTGCCTTGGAGATTGAGAGCGATAGATAGATCGTTTAATTTCCAAGATATCTTCCAGATAAAAGAAAATGTTGGAAAAAATCATGTTGCGGTTATGATTATTGTTGTACATTGTTGCTTCATCTTATCTCTTCACTCCGTTACTTGGCTTGGTTATGACCTAACTGTTCTGTGTATTATATTGTCATTTTCTGTTATTGTCATCCCATGGGCAAGGAGATTTTTTTTTTGAAACGATTATGGTCTTGGTCCTATTTTCTGGTGAAGTTGTGCGGTATACCAGCACCCCTAGCCCTAGGCAACTCAATGCCACAGTTTACTGAGAGTTTGAGCGGCGACTAGAGTGGGCGGACTGAAGCTCCAACTTCACATGCAATTATATTGTTGGATTTCAGTATGCAAAGAATAGCCTGCGTTTACACAATTTGCTCCTGTTTCTGAAATTGTGGAGATTTGTCGGCTATCCTTTCCATGGTCATCTCCATTGACTGGGCATGTGATTGCTTTTGTCATTACATTGCTGTCATTGTAAAGTGTCGACTGTAGCCATGCCCTAATTGGCCTTTCTCCCAAAGTGTGCCTTTGTTTACTGTACGTCGTCCCAACGATCTGTTTTTTTTCCTTCCCATGGCTATGAAGTACATCTGCTAATTGCCTGATAGTGACCTCCAAATTTTGAAGTGAACAGTACAGTGTGAAATTGGGGAAAGAACCCTTTGAAACATGACTATAGGTGTAGAATAGAAAGATTGCCAGTGCATTTGAGGGGCCTTTTAAATTGTTATTGTTTTATGGTTGATGATATGATAATCCTTTGTTTTATAATGACAAGTCAGTGTGCTCTTGTCCCACATTCATTACATTGGCTCAAGAACACCAAATGGAATTAGATTCAATTAAATCAGAGGATTTCTAGTCCAGAATCTCTAGTCCGAAATAGATTACTCAAAATTTTTTTCATTGTTATTTGCATCCCTATGGATTAGGTCCTAGATGTATTGGGAGTGTAATTATTTGATCCTGCATTTCAAAGACTATTTTTGAGTAATCATTCATTTTGGACGGTTACTCATGACATTAAACATTGTTCATATATATCGTTTTGTCTCCCTGCTTTTGTGTTGTACAAATGTAATTGTTACTTTGAGGACTTCTATTGAAGGATTATACATGAACTGTAGCTTTAATATTTTTCTTGTCTCCACCCACTTCTCCTTACTCTTACACCCAACCAGTTGTGATATCTTAGCCACTAGGGGGAAGCATTGCTTCATGTTTGACTGCCAAGGAGTAGCCTTTAAGAACCACTTGTTGACAATTATCCTCAAGTGTTGTCTGTAAGTTAGGATTTTGGGTATTTCTATTTTGTATTCTCTTCCTCTTGATCAATGGCACAATTTTATTGACATTGGCTTTAGATGTGCGGATTGCAGGAATTGCATGTTTTTAAACCAAGTTTAGCCTGTTTCTTCAGTCAACACATCTTTTGTGTGCGTGTGTGCGTGTGTGCGCGTGTGCGCGTGTGGGCGGGTTCTAGGTATAATGACTAGTAAACAGACATGCCTAGGCGTGGGTGGCAGTGATGGTTTCACCCAGCATACAATGCAAATGCTACTGTCTGCCACCTGTTAAAATGCACTCCAAGATGTTTTTTTAATTGGCAAAACAGATAAATGATCCCGATTGGGTACCATTTCATATCCAATTAGTAAGTGGAGTAACTAAGAGATGTGTTTTGAATATGAATGAGAAAAGGTGTAACTGAAGTTGACTTGTTAATACAAACTTTACAAATCAGTGGTGTACCTAGAAACTAATTAAATGTCACAAGTATCCCAATGTTTTCACGGAGATATTCTTTCCACACAGGTTCTGAATATGACCAACTACCCATGGCTATTCATTGTATTAATCGTATCTATTTCATAATTCACATTTTTCCACAACCTTAATGTAAAGGTAAGGTAGGTGTAGTGCTACACGAGTTGTTTACCGTGATTGTCCTTGACTAAATGTGAGCCAGTGGAGTATCACTTTAATTATAGCACTCCTCAGGGATAAAGACGCCTCAACAACTTAGTCTTGCACTGGAATGTGTTACAGACCCTCAAGGCCATTGACTTCTCTATTTCTGATTTCTCTTTGTGAAAACATTCTTGTGGAATATGCACATACAAGGGAAATGGATGTAGAAAAGCATGCATAATTGTGCAGGGTCTGACACCTCTATATAAGACAAGGAAGGTCGTTTGTACTTGTCACCTCAGCAATACACACCACTGACTCCCACATGAAAAATGATGCGTTCTGTTCAGGTGAAATGTTTATGTTGTAAAAAATTTGGACTGGCAACACATACTGTGACATGTTTTTCATAAACAATACGTTTAAAGGTGACTCATGGGAGACCGTTTCAGTTGGATATTATGAAGATGAATTTGTGGTTGGTGTGGTCCAAATATCTTCCTGTTCCCCACGTTGTCCAAAGCCCCATGATCTGGTGAAAAGTAGTGCACCGTAAAATATCTCTGATTTGGTCTCTGCTGCCCAAGACACCGCTCCACACGTGATATTCGCGTAAATCAGCAGAGAATAATTGACAGCTTCAAAATCAATGTATAATTAGACATGAATTAAGATTAAAGTTTTGTTTTTGACAATGGCATTCAGAGAGCCTTTGCTCTTGAAATACTTTCCTAAAGTACAAATGTCAGATATTTGTGTTTGGAGTTTAGGGAAAGCACCAGCCCTTGTGTTTTATAATTCCTCAATTACAATTCATGATTATTTTTCTTAGCTAAATAATTCAGGTTGGGTCTGCCCATGTGTACTATAATTAAATATGATTTTACACATTTCAAGTTATTTAACATTAACATGTATTGTTCAGGAACAATATAATGTTTACCTTTTGCAAAAATAGATTATTCAGCCGATGGCTGACCAGTTAAGTTAGGTCGCAGTTAGCTGTGACCTTATGATTAGTCTGTGACCTCAATCGAGGGAGAAGCCTGGAGTATGCGTATAAAGGTGTATAAAGATTCCAGTCTATACTTCCTGGTTGAGCGAGAAAGATGAGAAGAACCAGAACGGCATCGGATGTGCTCTGGAGGACTCATCTCAACATCGCCTGTCCTGAGTCTGCTGGATTATGCTGCATGCTGTACTGATCACATATTTAGAGGGAAAATGGGGTACAGAAATACTATCTAAATATACATTTCCACATTTGACCGTCAGCAGAACTGTGAGGTGTTTTATTGCACCAAGCTAACACAGGCCACTGGCCAAAAATATATACTATATATGTATGCGCCTTTTCCCTCCACCCTTGGGCCTTCAATTGTACATTCACATGCACCTCAGCCGTTTGCACAGGTGTCCCAAATCTGGGGGACTGAGAATGATCAAGGGCGTAGGGGCTAAACGGACTCTTCCAGCGAGTGTCCAATGATGTAACCTCAACAAGCGATGTGGAATCCCATGAGGAATCAGTCATTTACTAAACCCCTAGCCACTCTGGATGTCACCTACGAAGGTCTGTCAGCAACATGTGACCATGGAAGGCACTCTGAGCAAGTGCCCTTCACATTCTGAAAGGCTGGATTAGGATTCACAGATTTGTGTGTGCACTTAGTTTGATGCTCATGGCTGTCCAGGGAGCTGTTAGGCCCGTACATTTTGCATATTAGATATGTGCGCTTACACATTGCTATTATACATATACAAATATAGATATTACTTTGTATTGTAGGTGGGGAAGTGAGGGTTTCAGAAAGACCTGTAGCTCAGAGGTCGTTTTGAGTAATTGCTTGATTTGCGTTAATTGTTCTTTTTTGGGAATGAACAGCATGCATACACACACCCAAGCACACACACAGCTAAGCTAAGAGACGGGCAGCCAAACTCCTGCCAGTTTTGTTTGTTCTATGCAGTAATTTACACTTCCAGGAATGTATTAGCTTGTGTATTTGATATTCAACAGCAGTGTTATGAAGAGGTTGTCCTCGTCTACCTCATCAATTCACAGTGTTCTCCGACAACCTGCCAACAACCACTTTAAACGCTCTCTCTGCGTCAAAGGAGCTTAGGTACAGCCAGCACAAAGAGGCAGGTAGCGGGGACACTAAACAAATCACTCAGAACTACAATATAGCAATCATACTTTTTAATGTAACCATTATAATTAGACGCTCCAATCTAGGGAAAGCCATTTAATTTGCCATAGTCAGCTTAACTGATGTTGCATTGCATGACATCTGAAAGTAGCTCTGTATGTATATTATATTCAGTAAAATCCAGCTTGAGTTGGTGGAGAGTGAACTGTGACGCATGCCTGATCTCTCTCGTTGACCACATTCATCCTCTTTTTCTGCTCAAGCGTTCTGGTACCCTGTTGACCTTCACTCTATCTGTTGAAAAAGTGTCTGAAATCTGCCTGGCTGGAAATTGTAGTCCAGACCTATCATAGCCCTTTCTGTTATTTTTTCTTTCGCTTTTTCAAGCCGCTTTGCGATTCTTTCTGTAATAAAAGGCTCTATAGCAAGATGTTGAATACATTAATGTTATGTCAGTACTCTTGTATATACCGTCTGCTCAGTTTTCAAAAAACACATCCACTTATACACATGATGTGAGCCTAATGATGGGAAAGTTCAACAACAGTGTAGCCAGTTGCTTTATGATACTTATTATTAATTATTTCATAATTATGCGCGCATGATATGTTCGTGTGTGTGGTCATGTGAAAAAGTGACATTTTGGAAACAACATTTGAGCTTAATTCCAACCACATTCATTGATAAAGGTAACCCAGTTTAACAAATCAAACACAATAATATTGACTTTAAAGTCAGTTATGCAATTAAAATTAACAGAAATTATTAAATTTACTTATGCAGAAAAAGTTAGTACACCCTTACATCTACATTTACCATAACATGAAATGGCTAAATTCCTGAGCGCCGAAAAAGGTGCAAATGATTAGAAAATTATTGGAGAAGGAATATTGTTGAAGCCCATGTTTCTGGGAATGGTTAAAAAATAGATGGCATGTTTGGCAAAAGGGAAAAACTTCCTTTGAACAGAAGAACTTCATACCATCTTGCAACAATAATCAATGACAATGATCCAAACTACACAAGCAAAGCTATAATATAATAGCTCAAAAAGAACAAATGCATGGCTAGAGAATGATTGAGTCAAAGCCTAGATCTCAATCCTATCAAAATGCTGTTGGGAGATTTGAAGTGGTCGTGCATGTAAGAAAGGCCTCAAAGATAATTAAAGCAGTGCTGTAAAGAAGAGTGGACCAATACTCCTCCCAATCGATGTAAGAGACTGATACACAGTTACAAGTAACGGCTACATAAATATATTTCAGCCAAAGGGGGCAGCACCAGCTTGCAAAGCTAGGGGAGTACACATTTTTTCTGCAATATTAAAATGCATATTTGTAGATTTTTGATGAATAAATGTTTGCAAAGTATAATCTTTCAGTGTCATTTGTTATATTAAGTTAGCTTAATTTGTCAAGTAAAAATTATATATACAAATGTCCAAATATATACAAGAAATAACCCTTTTTTTTGTATTTCTTTATTTTTACTATTTTCCACATAGTAGAATAATAGTGAAGACATCAAAACTATCAAGAAACACAAATGGAATCATGTGGTAACCAAAAAATAGTTCAACAAATCAATATTTCATATTTTCGATTCCTCCTAGTTGCCATCCTTTGCCTTGATGACAGTTTTGCACATTTTGCATTCTCTCAACCAGCTTCATGAGGTAGTCACTTGGAATGTGTTTCACTTGTTTCATAGGTTTGATTTGTTAAAAGCTTATTTGTGGAATTTCTTTTGCACTTAATGAGTTTGAGCCAGTCAGTTGTGTTGTGACTAGGTAGGGTTTGTATACAGAAGACCATCCTTATGTCTGTTTTCCATATTATGTCAAGATCAGTTCAAATAAGCAATGAGAAACAACAGTCCATCGTTATTTTAAATTAGGACATGAAGGTTAGTCAATCCAGAAAATGTCAAGAACTTTGACAGTTTCTTCAAGTACAGTCACAAAAACCATTAAGCGCCATAATGAAACTGGATCACAAAGAAAAGGAAGACACAGAGTTATCTCTGCTGCAAAGGATAAGTTCATTAGATTTACCAGCCTCAGATTGCAGCCCAAATAAATACTTCACAGAGTAACAGATACATCTTATCATCAACTGTTCATTGGAGACTGCATGAATCAGACCAGTGAAATTGTTGCAAAGAAATGATTACTGAAGAACACCAATAATAAAAAGAGAATTGCTTGGGCAAAGACACGAGAAATGTACATTAGACCGGTGGAAATCTAAGTCCAAAATTGAGATTTTTGTCCAACCGACGTGTCTTGGTGAGACGCAGTGGGATCTCCCCATGTGTGGTTCCCACTGTGAAGGAGGATGAAGGAGGATGAAGGGGGAGGTGATGGTGTAGGGGTGATTTACTGGTGACACTTTCTGTGATTTATTTACTCTACGGTAGCTGAGATGGTGTGCTTTAGGTCAGGGGGTGGGGGGGGGGGTTAAGCAATTATATTGTTTTAGTTTTGTGTTTCTGACGACCTGAGTGATTTTTCTATTATTGCATTATTTATGTATTCTGCTTTAAAAGTGCATCTGGTATTTTAATTGTGAATCTAGTGAGAGGGGAATATAATGGTTCTGTAGTGCTCTACTGCTGCTATTTCATTCAATACATTATACTTGTGACAGGTAAGCCTGCTTTGTAGTTGTCAGGTTTTAGGGAAATTGCTGTAAATCATTCTGAAAAAAACTTGTTGGGTTTTGCTTTTCAACTAAATAATGGCAAAACAGCACTGTGGCAATGTCAGTGTTGTGTTAATTAGGAGCTGGGTGCCAGCGGTGTCTGATTCTTGTGAGATATGTTCATGACAATTTCTGGTGTGACCCGGGAAAATTAAATGAACCTTGAGAATTGTTTGTTGAGCTTCTTATAAATGGCTAGCCAGCTTTTTGATCAAACGGTTGGAGACACCTGCACTAATCATCCAGTGTTTAAGCTAGTGCAGACCTAACTGGCATCTTGCTTGTATGCTTGTATAAAGCTTTTTAATACCATTTATATTCATAATTGTTTAATGTGCATAATATTTATAATTGTTTAATGTGCACTATAATTGTTTAAATGTGCATAAACTCCCCAAAGCATCTGCATGTGGCAATTTGGACCTCTACTATTCTCAAATGTTCTAGTTGAAGCTGGAAACACTATTTAAAGTTAAAAGTGTGTTTTCCAGTCAGTCTGCAGTGGTTATTATGTTTTGAATACTTGGTGTGTAGGATGGTCTACTTGGTGTTACTTGGTGTCCATGGCTTCTCTCTGATCTTTGTGTAAACAAGACACTATAATGACTTTTTATGTGCAACCATTTCCAACTGACAATAGTCTCTTGACTGACAGGTCATTCCACAAAAAGGGCAATGTCAATGTATTTCTTTGTCTTTCTCGCTCTCGTTCCCTACCCTCTGAAAAATATAATATTAATATATGCTGTATAAACTTTGATTAGGCAATAATTTAGCTTCCTTAGTCAATGAATGTTAAAAACACTTTCAGCAGCTGTCACATCTTTGAGTCTTCTTGGGTAATTAAACTCTAAAAGCTTTGCACACCTGGATTGTGCTATATGTTTTTCATTATTTTTAAAATTGCCATAGATTTTAAAACAGAATAAACTGTTAATTGGCCACACCAGCATAGATTTGGATTTGTTTTGTTGGGGAATTCCTCATCCAGTGTCTGGTGTAAAGCCAGATTTTTAGAAGCAGGTTTTCCTATAGGATTTTGTCTGTGCTTATCTACATCCTGTTCCTTTTTATCTGAAGAATTCCCCAGTCTTTGCTGATGTCAAGCATACCCATACCAAGCCACCACCATGCAGGAAAATAAGGAGGCAAATAATGTGTTGATTAGATGTCCAAATATCCAAAATGTTTGTGGTATTCTTTTGATGTGTATCATTTGAATATAAATGTATATCCTTATTTTTTCAAACCGAGTCTGTGTACCTTACATGATATGTTATGCCAAATTGTACTGCTAAATAAATTTATGATTGCATAAATCAAGGGTATGAATACGTATGCCGCAATTACTATATTATTTATTTTATTAGTTTGTAAGCCTTTGTAGAAATTAATTTCACTTTGTTATTGTAGAACATTTTGGTGTAAATCACGTCACTATCGCACTTTATTACACAACAAAATGTAAAAAGTCCACATTGAATACTTAGTAGTAGTACTCATTTTAGCCTAGTGTACTTAACCATCCTAATAACTGCAGAAACCACCCCAAAATAGGTCTGAATAACTATTTGTATAACTACTATTTCTCAACGATAAATACTTTAAGACTAGCAAGCCCACCACATTTACTTCTTCTGATTTGTCTATTTTCTAGTTCTCTCTTTTTCAAGCTCAAGCTTATCTCTCCTGAGTAGCCTGTTATCACATTTTCATTAGCACTGGTATTAACAGATTAAAGGTAATTGTGGAAACTGACTTGCGTTTGCCACTACCGCAGCCCTGTCACTAATGATGCACAGCTTGCCATGTGACTAGACTTTATAACAAATTTAGCTAATTGATTTGGAGGCCATTATGTGATATGTACCATTGATTTAAAGGTGGCAAAATGTGTGTTACGCAACTGTTTCATTACATCCATGATATCAAGTAAATCCCAACATTTACTGGAGTTTTAGCTGGTAGATTTGTGGAGCACTTTGATTTTCTACAACTTCACTTAAATTGCAGAGGGACGACAGGTAGGGCAGATTAATGACTAATCTGCTCGCTCAGTCTGTGACTTGTCTCTCACAGGAATTGTTTAGGGATAACTTATGTAGAACATATTGACTCCAAATGACCAACTAATTACCACAAGACAGAGGTACAGAATACATACCACATGACAACAGAATACAATGTCATAATGGTATTCTTTGGCCTGCTGTGATTGGGTAATCAAACTGAAACCCTACCTCTGACCTGAGAGGATACTGCATGGTACTGCATCACAACAACAGTTCTCAAAAAAATCTTAAAAGATGCTTTCCCCTATTACATTGTCTGTTGTCATTAAGTCTGGTGTTGTCTTCAGAGACCTGTCTTCCTTTCAACAATAAGATTGTGTAAAAAAAACCAGACAACTGCTTTCTCACCCCGCTTATCCTATGAATCTCAGATCAACACAGAAAGGAGTCTCATCCCAGACTTACAGATTAGATCTATTGTGTCGGGTGAAGTTGAAAGCTGCAGTGGTTGTTGTGTTTTTAATGCTTGCTGTCCATGACTCAGATCTTTGGGTAGAGTGAGTTTGTGAGACCAATTCCAACTGACAATAGCCTGTTGGCCAACAGATCATGTCACCAAAAGGCCAATGTATCTTAATGTATTTCTCTCTGTCTTTCTCTCATTCTCTCTACTTTCTCTCTCTCTCTTGTATCCTCAACATCACTCACTCCTGCACTTGTTTCTTCAATATCTCTCAAAACTGTGCATGTTCCATCAAATCTATGCAGAGGCCAGTCTTTTATTATTCATCACCTTGTTAAAAGATAATAATGAACATGCACATTCGCATATTCAAGCAGCAGTGCTGAACAATGAACATATACATTAGCATACAGTTGTGCTCAAAAGTTTGCGTACCCTTGGAGAATTGGTAATATATGGACCATTTGTAAAGAAAACATGAGCGAGCAGGCAAAACACATGTCTTTTATTTCTTATGGGATTCACATTCAAATGTAGGTCATAACAGAATGGCACAATCATAAAACAAAACATGGCAAAAAAAATGAACTGACCCCTGTTCAGAAGTCTGCATACCCTTAGTTCTTAATACTGTGTATTGCCCTCTTTAGCATCAATGACAGCGTGCAGTCTTTTGTAATAGTTGTCTATGAGGCCCCGAATTCTTGCAGGTGGTATAGCTGCCCATTCGTCTTGGCAAAATGCCTCCAGGTCATGCAAAGTCTTTGGTCGAATTGCATGAACCGCACGTTTGAGATCTCCCCAGAGTGGCTTGATGATATTAAGGACTGTAATGGCCATTCCAGAACCTTCACCTTTTTCTGCTGTAACCACTGGAGGGTCAACCTGGCCTTGTGCTTAGGGTCATTGTCATGCTGGAAAGTCCAAGAGCGTCCCATGCACAGCTTTCGTGCAGAAGAATGCAAATTGTCTGCCAGTATTTTCTGATAATATGCTGCATTCATCTTGCCATCAATTTTCACAAGATTCCCCATGCCTTTAGAGCTCACACACCCCCAAAGCATCAGTGAGCCACCACCTTGCTTCACAGTGGATGGTATTCTGTTCACTATAGGCCTTGTTGACCCCTCTCCAAACATAGCGCTTATGGTTGTGACCATAAAGCTCTATTTTGGTCTTGTCACTCCAAATTACAGTGTGCCAGAAGCTGTGAGGCGTGCCAAGGTGTTGTCGGGCATACTGTAACCGGGCTTTTTTGTGGCATTGGCACAGTAAAGGCTTCTTTCTGGCAACTCGACCATGCAGCTCATTTTTGTTCAAGTATCGTTGTGTTGTGCTCCTTGAAATAACCACACTGTCTTTTTCCAGAGCAGCCTGTATTTCTCCTGAGGTTATCTGTGGGCTTTTCTTTGTATCCTGAACAATTCTTCTGGCAGTTTTGGCTGAAATCTTTCTTGGTCTACCTGACCTTAGCTTGGTATCAAGAGATCCCCAAATTTTCCACTTCTTAATAAGTGATTGAACAGAACTGACTGGCATTTTCAAGGCTTTAGATATCTTCTTTTATCCTTTTCCATCTTTATAAAGTTCTATTACCTTGTCACGCAGGCAAGAAACAGTTCTTTTCTGCTCCCCATGGCTCAGTATCTAACCTGCTCAGTGCATCCACGTGAGAGCTAACAAACTCATTGACTATTTATACACAGACACTAATTGCAATTTAAAAAGCCACAGGTGTGGGAAATTCACCTTTAATTGCCATTTTCACCTGTGTGTCACCTTGTGTGTCTGTAACAAGGCCAAACATTCAAGGGTATGTAAACTGTTGATCAGGGCCATTTGGGTGATTTCTATTATCATTATGATTTAAAAAGGAGCCGAAAAACTATGTGATAATTTCATATGTTTACCATAAATAAAAGCATGATCAGTCATATTTTCAAAATCAATGCCAGAATTTCACAGTTTCTGCCAGGGTATGCAAACTTATGAGCACAACTCTATACAAGCAGCAGTATTGAACACAAACACAACCATATTCAAGCAGTAGTGCTAATTAAGTCTAAACAATTTAGAGGCTAAAATTGTCTCATTTCAGATAATGCAGTTAAAAAATGTAAGTTGTCTTAAAAGCAATAGGGTTTGTAAAAGACATAAAAGTCACACTTGTGGCATATATTCCATCCATTTACACATAATATGGTTCTGAACATTTGTTTACAGAAGATGCAACAGTAACGGTGCCCATTCTACCAGTTTCTGTAAAGGTTTTAGGGATAGGGCTGGAGAAAGGTAACCATCTCAAATTCATAGACAAAGCCATGTGTCTGTGATCACAAAAAGTGACCTTCCTTATCCAAGTTATATTTTTAACTATGTTATGAGGCTTATAGTCTTTTTTCCAGATATATTTCAGCCTCAGACCGTGTTAAGAATAATTGTCTTGAACCAGACGATTTAAAAAAAACACAAAAATGAACGTACAAAAGCCTGCAAACACTTAGGTGATGGACCTAATGTTAAATAATGTTCAAAGTACATGTTGTGTTTTAGAACATGATCTCATTGTTTTACTGATTTTCTTTTACTGCACTGATGTGCTGTTCAGAACTATGAAGCTCTGACATTTTCGAAGTGCTAACTGGTTGTAGTTATTCACTTGCAACCAATGTTGCAAGTCAGAATTTCTGAATGTTCTAGCTCTGAACATCATGTGAAAATGGGAATAGAGACAGAAGACAGAAACACCCTTATTCTTGACAGGTAATGCACTGAAGCATGGAAATGCCTCTCCTTCTATGCCTAAGCCAGTTTTCTCGGCGTGCAATCATTTCTGAGAAAAAAGGAGATAGCCTAGACGATGCTTTTAACCAACCTTTTATCTCTACAAGTTTTTATTTTACACAAATGGTGGTTTCATTTGCCCTGCTCAGTGAGACAACTGCTCCTGCTCTTCTCAGATTCTAGTTGGCTTGTTAGAATATCCATCAACAACTAGAGAGTCTTTGTTTTCATTTAAACATGTTTTATTTTGATCTGTTACTTGCCTTAATATTTATGTGAGTAAAAAACTTGCTTGACCATTCTGATCCTGTGAATTCAGAACATTTCACTTGAATTTTCTGTCTACTATGTATTGTACTGTCCTCTGGATCCCATCCCCAGGGTCTGGAATGTGATGACTCTTCTTACAAATGTTTCATTGTCACGATCCCAGCTATGCTAAACCCTCAGGCTGACCAAAAAAGATCTTACTCAACCTGTACATTTCCAATGTAATCCAACGCGGTTTCATTTTTACTACAAACTCTGGGTAATTGTTAGAGATTTTTTCCAAGGAATAATTTAAGTAACACCACAAAACTCAGTTTGGAAGCCTGAGAGAAAATAACAGACAGAGATCATTTGTAAGTGAAGTGTCATGATTTAATTTTAAAATAGGCCTGCACACATATGGGAGATTATTAATAATGTATTTAATTTATAGAGTTAAAGCAATAATATTAATTTACAAGCCTATAACTGAAATTCATAGCCTACAATATGTCACAATTTCAATGGTAGGCCCATTACATAGCGAATATAGTACTGGAATTTTATTCTCCGACAACACATATTCTATTTTAAGTTGTAACCCCATGGGAGTAAAAAGATCCTGGCAAAAACTAAATGCAAGAATATCACTTTTCTTTTGGTAGAAATGAGCTATGATCTTTTTAGTTGCTAACAATAATTACTTGATATAAATTACTAAAATGTTGTGATCTGTTTTCATTCCATCAAGTTTTCTGTCACAGTCATGAGGACCCATTTAAATATTGTGAATATTCAAATCAACAAATCTGTGCTTTACCTATAGCCTAATGATTTAAATGAGAACCAGCCTTCACGGAACTAAAAACTTTGCGACTCTTCCTGGTTAAATGCTAGCCATGTCAGTTATATATGTCCATGTCAGGTATATTCTATTGTACTATCTATTGATATCACATAGCCAACGAGTCCTCACTCCGGAGTTCTCTAAAGTGCCAGCTCAAAAGCTGAATATTACACATTTAGTGTCAAAATCCTATAAACCTCCAGGATTTGTTTACATACAGTATCATGGTAGCATGTTGCTATGTTAGCTTTGCATATGGCAAAAGTAAGTGAGCATTCCAGATTTTCTCTGCTTGTGTTTATTTTTTCTTCTGTATTTGTGAATTCTCAGAGTTTGCCATTATTACATTGAATGATTTATGATGTTAATTTTAACCAGTGTACTTGAGTGCGGTGGACCTTGAGTGGAATGTGTGCAATCTGATGTGAGAGCAAAGCGGGTTTCTTAAATGTTTGAATGACCGTTTGTCCCGCTAAAATGTTGCTTCTAAAACGCACAGCCATCAGCTCTGCATGTTCTACCCAGCATTTTTTCTTTCCTTCATTACCTCGCACTATTTTGTTGAGTGCTTCTTAGATAGTCTAAAACCAACCGTTAGCCTACATAATCACAAAGTACAGTAGAATGGGATTAAATTGGGATTTTCTTTGAGCGGCCAGAGTGTGCACAGAGACCACTACACGCACAGTGATTGACATGCTCAGATACTCTGATTTCCTGCTATGTTATCCTGGTGCTGTGTGTCAGGCATAATGCACTAAGAGGCTGTTGGCTGAGTAATAGGTAAGTAAAAACAATTGTCTGCAATATTTTTGGAAACAGTAATATTTACAACTATACATTATGATTTGTGTTACATGTTAAAAAAGAATATATATATATATGGGTCATTCTTCAACAAGCTGCATTTTTGTGTCCTTGGCAGAAAAACAAAAAACAAAAACATATTTATTATTTTTTATTTTTGTCAAACTTACTTGACACCAAAAGGAACATACAAAAATTAAAAGATAGGTCAGTCATTATATTTATTATATAAAAATTGCCATTTATGTGTGGTTTTTGCCATATCGCCTTTGTCCCTTGGCCAGATTTTGCACATTCAACCCTGCTTAATTTTTAATTTAATGTTGATCAAATATTAACTTAAAATACAAATGGCACATGAATGTCCATTTTAATGAAATGTATCATGTGTTGTAAAGTATATTATTATTTTATGTCTTTTTTTATAAAAAGAACACCTGTCCCTTGGGGTCACTGTCATTTCCATCACGTGGTATAAAATGTAAATTCAGGGAGTTCTTTTAGGGTTTGTATACTTGATGACCACACCAATAGTCAAGTGACTGGAAAGCACATGGCTGAAGGACAGAGTTAGCTCCATGGAGGGAACTGAAATAAGAATATATCAAGGTAAGTTTTTGTTAAATCAAGAATATGTTTATTGGCTGTCATTTCCAAACAGCTCATATTTTCTTCAAATGTACAAATAATATGAAAATTAAGATTTTTTATTGTGTATATTGTGTTTATTTAATGCTAACTCTGCTAATGGACATTAGCAAGCTAATAGATTGTGTTAGTTTTCAAAAACTGACAAAATGTAATTTCCACAACAGTCATTTCCATCACTTTGTTTATTGTGATGGAAAAGACATATTGTAATGGAAATTATAATGCTAGTGTTGGCTTATATCACACCTACCACCACAGCCCAGCCCATTGCAGACCTTCATGAGTGACTGATTGGAAAATGGTTTGTGGTCAGATATGATGGGGATCCTTACCCGGGCATTATACAAGATGTTGGCTCTGACAGCTGTGCTTTGGTTAAAACCATGAGTCGTGTTGGCAAAAACAGGTTTTTCTGGCCAATGAGAGATGATGTGGTTTGGTATCGGCAAGAAGATGTTCTTAGACTGGTCCCAGAGCCTCAACCAAGTACAAAGAGGCATGTGATGTTGGATTCTGCAGTTCGGGTATAAATATGTGCTGTCCTTGAATATGATGGATGAAAGCACCTTTGGTGAGGGTTGTGAGGTAAAATTGGCTATGCCTATATATACCAATATTAAAGTGCAGGTCTAGTTCTGCCACCCAGTACATGTTTTTTGTGAAAGCAAATCCCTATTTGTAACATTGAAACTGTAAAATAGGGTTGTTGAAAGTTTGATTTAGCTTGGTTTGATATTTAGTATTTTAAAAAAAACTAGTTTCAAATTCATTTTACCAATAAGCTCACTTACATTTAAAGTAAGAGTTTTTGTTTGTTTTATTTTTAACTTAAAATGTCAAACTCAAAGGTAATTTAGTTCCAATGTGTTACCTTTTAAGCAGATCAGGTCATTTCAACAGGTCATTTCAAGCTATTTAAATCTATTGTTCAATTGTCATTCTTAGTTTTGCTTCTTTGTTTACTTTTTAAATAGTAAGTCCAATCTTTGCAATTGCTTGCAGGTTTCAGCACATAGAGAGCAGGAGAGAATATTTTTTTCTGCCATCTGATTTAATGTGCATTAATGGTTTAACTTCAGATAACAAAGGTCTATTTCAAAATTGATGTTACTTTGATAATAAAAGTGAACATTGTTCAACAATGCTGCTTGTCACGTTATTTCCAACACATGCAGTCTTTTCTGCCATGCTATGTCATTTCCATCACAACACATATTTTTAGGAAAAAATCATAAAAATAACACAATCCCACTTATAATATTTTATAGTTTTAAAAAATGGTGCAGTTATTACTAAAATTAAAATATAGAATTGTAAAACTCATAATTTTGCCATGTAGGAAATTGAATGGAAGACTTTAGTGAAACAATTGAAAGCAATTTTTCATCTAAACAATAGAAAAATATTATCCCTAAAATACTGAAAATCAATAAAATTATACATTTGTGTGAAATTTGTGAAATGTGTGAAATTACATTAAATATTTTGAAAACACAAGATATGTTAATAATTTTGTTCAAAAAACACCTTTTTGTGGTGTGATGGAAATAATGTTTTTCTCTGAATGAATAAAATGACAAAAATTATATATTATTTAAATAATTCCATCACAGCCACTATCAGGAAGTGTTTCATCACAAGATGGTGAAAGGAAATATAGTTGAAGAATGACCAACATATTTTATTTAATGTATTACAACAAGTCGTTATTGCCTCCAACGCCGTAAAAGATCGGCTGAAAGTGAATATTCATAAAGGGGACAGTCTATTTAAGCAATCCTTATAGGAGAGACTTTCTATTGGTCTTCTTCTGTCCGATGGAACAGCTGCACCCTCCCTTTCTTCCATTGGATTCGCTAAGAGAAATTATCAACTCATGAAGCACATCGACAAACAATGGCGGACTGGGGCAAGCGAAATCCCTCTGCAATATCCTGGTTTCTACAAAGTTCGCTGTCTCACACTGTTCATGTGAGAGCATGAACAAGCACTGAATAGAGTAGGAAATGACTGTGTCATCTAAATCACTATTTTCACCTTAAATTCTGTCAGAATGCTAACATTTGTGGTTTTTTAAAACTTACACATCATCGGCATGCAAAAACTGCCTTAAGTCTGCCACATATTGACCCACCAGATATTGTTTAGCCAAACACAAAGACTAGACATTGACAGCTCACTAATACCTACCCTAATAATGTGATGCAATAATGAAGTGACGCTAATCTCTAAATGGTGATACCAATATTTACACAAACACCCTCAACTAAGAATCTTTATGTTAAACCCAGTAATAGCTTTCTTTGGGAAATACACACTTTTGGAGTAGCAAGCCTAAATAGGACTCTGCTGCCAGCATGGGGCATCAGGCAGAATTATAATTGGTATCCACTTGATTTACACAGAAAGAAAAACAGACAGCGGGAGAGAAGAATTGATCCATGATTATGGTTTGTCAGGCTGGCAGGTTAGTTCATGATCTTTATTGTTCCTTTCGCACTACGAAAGGAATGATAAAGGAATTGGGCTGTCCATGCCACCACAAAGATGACAACATTTCTAAAAATCCTTTTTTAGTATTAGTCTTAAGTAATATTCTAATTTTCTGAGATACTGAATTTGGGGTTTTCATTGGTTGTCAGTTATAATCATCAAAATTAAAAGAAATCAACACTTGAAATATATCAGTCTGTGTGGAATGAATGTATACATTACACAAGTTTCACTTTTTGAATGGAATTACTGAAATAAATCAACTTTTTGATGATATTCTAATTTTATGACCAGCACCTGTATACTCAGGATGGAATTAGTTGGGTGAATAACCTGGGGAGGAATTAGAAAAGCCTGATGAGTGGAGATTGACTCAGAACTCGATCACAAAGGTGTTACATGCTTCTAAAGGGGAAACAAAGTAGCAGCCAGGGTCAAAGGTCACCTCCTGATCCCTCAAAGTGGCCATATCTTGCCTTGATTACATGTGAATAGCAATTATCTTTGACCTTATGCTAATCTGACCTTTCGCTAGCTAGGCTGAATGTCTGCGTTCACCTGCTCAGTCACTACAGAACCCTGTATGAAACACACTTCCTGTCTTGAAGCTGGAGGAACTGAAGGCCTTTTGTTCTTCGGTTATCGACAGAATGTTGAATTTACGTTTTAATTTGTTCGTGATGTGGCCGTTGACACACTACACCTGCTGTTGTAACTTAAACACGAGTCTGAGGGAAGTCTTATTGAGCTGTTGTGTTACAAATGGTTTGAAGATGACAGCTAATCAGATCAACTGACATCGGCCATGCAGATTTCAAATTTGTCTGAAGAACTCAAATGGTATTTCATGGGGGTTTTCCTTGTGTTTAAGGGCACTGCCGTGTGTATGTGTATGTTCACGTGTCCGTTCCTTTAACAGCTTGTGTGTGTCATCATTACTTTGATGTTCATTTTGAAGAACACAACATGAGACACAGGACACCATAAGCAAAATTGTGATTGGTCAGCTCCTTTGTGATTGAGTTGATGCTCCATATCTACAGTAGTGTATTATACTGGGGAGATTCTCAGGGATGATCAGTTGATGACATTGTCAAGACTATTTTGCTGACAGAGCCAGAGTCTTTGCAGTATATCCTTGTTGTGTTGTGTTTTTTTTGTAATGAGGTTATTTTAGATACAGGCCAACAGCTAATTCACATTCAGCGTTTGATTAGTTTAACTCCCAACTGGCTCCTTGCAAAAAATAAAAAGATAATCTGTTGCAGATTGGGCTGACTGTAGAATAGTTGCCCCTCAACCAGTAGCATTATTTTTCTTTGTAGCCTATTGTTTTTCTAACTCAACCACACACAGCAACATAATCTTAACAAGTGTAATTTCCAAGCATTGATCATTGAGTGCTTCTGTGTTCTGTTCCACCCAGTCACTAAACTACTTGCTTCACCCTTGACCTTGGGAGACAGGCTAGATTGGATCCATCAGGACATATGATTGGTTGAATGAGCATTTTAATAGGTTGGGGATTGGTTAGATGAGGAAGTGTAAGTCTCTGCCATGAACCTCAGCCCACAGTCACTGCTTCACTCTGGGAAGAAGAGATGTTGTGATGTGAAAGGCAGTACGTATTGATCATGTCTGGTCTAGCTATCGCTCCCTCTTCTCTCTCACTGTGTGCGCGTCTGTGTTTGTCTGTCCATGCAACCACACAGGCAAGAGTTTAGGCACTGTTCAAATGTGCTAGCAAATATATAGACTTATTTTTCTATAAAATGTAATTCTGTATTGCTGTATTTGGAAAGTGATAAGTGCATCAGTTTAAAGGCCAGCAATGTTGATTTTACATTTTCCCACAGATAGTAATTAAGACACTGCACTACACACTCCATATATCCTGACCTTCCATTCTCATAGCTTCAATTTAAACAAATTGAAGCTAAGTGTTGGTTTCACACTAACACACAGTTAGGTCCAAAAATAATTGGACACTGACACAAGTTTTGTTATTTTGGCTGTTTACGAATATATATTCAAGTTACAGTTAAACAATGAATATGTGCAAATTGGAGGAAGTGTTTAGGAATTACAGCTCTTTAATATGTAGCCCCCTCTTTTTCAAGGGACAATTGATTCAAAAGCTGTTTCATGGACAGGTGTGGGCTATTCCTTTGTTATTTCAATTAATCAATTAAGCAGGTAAAAGGTCTGGAGTTGATTCCAGGTGTAGCATTCACATTTGGAATCTGTTGCTGTGAACCCACAACTTGTGGTCAAAGGAGCTCTGAATGCAAGTGAAACAGGCCATACTTAGGCGGCAAATAAAATCCATCAGAGAAATAGCAGGAACATTAGGAGTGGCCAAATCAACAGTTTGGTACATTCTGAGAAAAAAAGAATGCACTGGTGAGCTCTGTACCACAAAAAGGCCTGGCTGTCCATGGAAGACAACAGTGGTGGATAATTGTAGGATGCTTTCCATGGTGAAGAAAAACCCCTTCACAACATCCAGCCAAGTGAAGAACACTCTCCAGGAGGTAGGCATATCATTATCCAAGTCTACCATAAAGAGAAGACTTCACAAGAGCAAATACACAGGGTTCACCACAAGGTGCAAACCATTCATAAGCCTCAAGATTAGAAAGGCCAGATTAAACATCTAAAAAAGCCAGCCCAGTTCTGGAACAGCGATCTTTGGACAGATGAAACTAAGATCAACCTGTATCAGAATGATGGGAAGAAAAAGTATGAAGTAGTCTTGGTAACGGCTCATGATCTGAAGCATGCAATATCTTCTATAAAACACAGTGGAGGCAGTGTGGTGGCATGGGCATGCATGGCTTCCAATGGCATTGGGTCACTAGTGTTTATTGATGATGTGACAGAAGACAGAAGCAGCCGGATGAATTCTGAAGTGTATAGGGATATATTGTCTGCTCAGATTCAGCCAAATTCAGCAAAGCTGATTGGACGGAGCTTCATTTTACAGAAGGACAATGACCCAAAACATACTGCAAAAGCAACCCAGGAGTTTTTTAAGGCAAAAAGTGGAATATTCTGCAATGGCCAAGTCAATCACCTGATTTCAACCCGATCAAGCATGCAATTCACCTGCTGAAGACAAAACCTAAGGCAGAAAGACCCACGAACAAACAACAACTAAAGACAGCTGTAGTAAAGGCCTGGCAAAGCATCACAATGGAGGAAACCCAACGTTTGGTGATATCCAAGCTTTCCAGACTTCAAGCAGTCATTGCCTGCAAAGGATATTAAAAATGAACATTTTATTTGTGATTGTGTTAATTTGTCCAATTACATTTTAGCCCCTGAAATAAGGGGACTGTGTATGAAAATGGTTGCAATTCCTAAACGTTTCATATTATATTTTTGTTAACCCCCTTGAATTAAAGCTGAAAGTCTGCATTTCAATTGCATCTTGGTTGTTTCATTTCAAATCCATTGTGGTGGCATACAGAGCCAGAATCATGAAAATTGTGTCAGTGTCCAAATATTTCCAGACCTAACTATATTGTTTTTTTATTGCTATGGTGTCATTGCAGATATTAGATAATGAACTAATGATGTGGCTCTATTAAGTGAGAAGTAAAGCAAAGAATAGGTGTGAAAGGACACACTATGTCAGAAAAATTGATATTAGAAATAGCTTAGTAACGTGTTTAATTAAAACCAGAGAGACATTCACATTGTTTAAAGGTGAATTTGAACAATAAAGGTTATTCTTCATACTTTAGGCCATAAAAGTAGACCAAAATGAAAAAATAAAGTTAAATGTTTTTAGTCTATTCTCAATAGAGAATTCCCCTGCTTTAGGGATTGAAACAGAAGTTACCTATAACACAGACCCAGGACAAGATTAGCTCCTTGCATTCCAACTTTAACTATTATAACACAACTGTATCTGTGGTAAAATATATTAGGTAAAATATATTAGGTAATCAGTGCATATATGCTAGGGGAAGTGGTTTCATCTCTGCTAGGCATTCATTAAGGTTTCCCCTCGTCTCCAGGCTGTTGCGGACATGAGCCTGGACCACTTTTTGTTGTTAGAGGGACTTTACTAATGGATGTTTTTGTCATGTTTTAATTTTAGCAAATAAAAATAATGCAAGGCTTTTCCAAATGGAGTCAGGCAGATTCACTCACAAAAACATTCCCAGTGACTAGCGACTGAGAAAAAAATATGCCCTCTATTTCTGCTTAATTAGGAAATGACCTATCTCAGCTAACTAGCTAATGGCCTTGCCGAGAAGAAAGACTGCCCCCTTAAAATTCTAGTAAATGTGAACGTTTGGGAATAAGAATTGCAAACACCATCTCGTTATCGGACAGATACAAGGATTTTTACATGTTTAGCTGGAAGTTGATTTCGGAAGAGAACCAGTACCGTAGTGATATCAAGATTAGAACGCTTATTCAACACTGTTGGCATTTTGCTCTCTTTGTCGAGGAGTCACCTTCGTAGAGCAAACAGCCCAGAGACTAGTCCCTCTCCAGGAGCGCAAGCATGTGCATCCAAACCTCCCTCTATCGGGTGTGGTGGGCAAACCTCGCCAGTCTGCCTCCCTCCTGCTGACCAAGCTTACCCCTCACAGTGACCTCAAGGCATACCTCCAACTCTGAGCTGTTGGCAGAGAGGGACGAATGGGAGCCAGCGGATTGGGCTTGTGTCCTGGCGCCGTTCCTGAGAGGACCAGTACTCCTCCCATACCCTAGATTGATGGAGGGCGTAAGGAACCTCCCCTGACATACCACGCAGTCCTAGGCATTTGTGGTTTCTCTGGGGGTTAGTTCGAGTGCCGCTACCTCTTGGCGGCTCCTCCCCAATCTAATGCACATAAAAAGGGCCCACAGAAGAAAGTTGTGTGAACACTGAGACCGGCGCCTGAGTGTTGCTGTACCAGGAGTGGTATGAGGACGTGCTCATGCCACTCCAGGTACAGCATGTCACGTTCATGAGCAAGACCACACACCACAGAGGGGAGTTGGCCCAGGCCAAGGAAATTCCGGTGGTTCCTGGCCCTGCAGGACGGTGAGACACCAAGCTGGATCTTTTGAGAGGCCCGCTGGTAAGGCCAAAAATCTACCCACGGGTGAGGTGTATAAGACAGAAGTCACTAACAACCTGTGTGTGTCTCTCTACAGGCTTTAACATATGCCAAGTTGATGCATCACCACCCACAAGCCAGACCCTCCAAGCCAGCAGCCACCAGTTTTTTTTTTTTCCAGTGCTACTGAATACCTGAGTTTCACGTATTTACAACTCCCTCTGGCTTCAGATTTCTGTCCATCTTGTGTTCTTGCTTTGCCTCGCTACTTTATGAATGAGAGCATTTGCTAAATAACTTAAATGTCATACCAAATCAATACAAGCAATACTAGGAAATTAGAAGAATTATATGTTTAGTGAAACAAACTCAATGATTTTTGTCTGAAATAAACACTGTTCTGCTTTCCTGGATATGACGCTTTTGATCAACTTTTCCACCCAGGCAAGTCGGCGTTGTATTGGTTATATCTTCTCAATTCTCTACACCAACGCGAAACAATGTGCTTTATTCCATTACAGAATAAATCCAATCTCATGCTTCACGGTCTGGAGAGGACTCGAGAGAGGGATGAGTGAACAAGACCCCGGTGCGGAGTGAGGGAGAATATTGATAAAAATCCCACAATCCCTAGGGTGTCTCCTCGGCTGTAGGGGTACAGAACAGCAATTAAATAATAAATGAATAAATCAATTAAGCCAATCAATGACTGGGTTGATCACAGAGTTAATTGTGATTTGTCTGGATTTTAGAAATGTTTAAGGTAAAGACACCAAAATAAGTACCAATTAATCAGAGAAGCATGGTTTATGTTAATACGTAAATGACAAACACAAAACAAATACTATGTAATTTAGAAGATATAGGCAAAAAAAATGTTTGTGGTTAAGTATTCTAATAATGAATGTTGAAGCAAACATGGATTGAAGAGTAGTTGTGAAGCTTTTATACAATATACCAAAAACATATAACAAGGTTTCATATTGGTCAAACAAATAACTTTTTGAAATAACCAGACCACATACATGCCCTGTACTACTGCAGTTGAAAAAAAAAACAAATTACAGTGTATATAAAAAGTCTACACACCCCTGTTAAAATGCCTGATTTTTGTGATGTAAAAGAATGAGACAAAGATAAATCATGTCAGAACTTTTTCCACTTTTAATGTGACCTATAATGTGAACAATTCAATTGAAAAACAAACTGAAATCTTCGAGATGGAAAAATGAAAAATAAAAACCTTACAAAAACCTGGTTGCATAAGTGTGCACACCCTCTTATAACTGGGGATGTGGCTCTGTTCAGAATTAACCAATCACATTCAAACTCATGTTAAATAGAAGTCATTACACACCTGCCATCATTTAAATTGACTCTGATTAATCACAAATAAAGTTCAGCTGTTCTAGTAGGGTTTTCCTGACATTTTCTTAGTTGCATCTCAGAGCAAAAGCCATGGTCCGCAGAGAGATTCCAAAGCATCAGAGGGATCTCATTATTGAAAGATATCAGTCAGGAGAAGGGTACGAAAGAATTTCCAAAGCATTCGATATACCATGGAACACAGTGAAGACAGTCATCATCAAGTGGAGAAAATATGGCACAACAGAGACATTACAAAGAACTGGACGTCCCTCCAAAATTGATGAAAAGACCAGAAGAAAACTGGTCAGGGAGGCTTCCAAGAGGCCTACAGCAACATTAAAGGAACTGCAGGAATTTCTGGCAAGTACTGGCTGTGTGCTACATGTGACAACAATCCCTCGTATTCTTCATATGAATGGGCTATGGGGTAGACGGAAGCATTTTGGGGTGGCAAGACGGAAGCATTTCTTAGAAAGAAAAACATCCAAGCCCGGCTGAAGTTTGCAAAAACAAACATCAAGTCCCCCAAAAGCACGTGGGAAAATGTGTTATGGTCTGAAGAAACCAAGGTTGAACTTTTTGCCATAATTCCAAAAGGTATGTTTGGTGCAAAAACAACACTGCACATCACCCAAAGAACACCATACCCACAGTGAAGCATGGTGGTGGCAGCATCATGCTTTGGGGCTGTTTTTCTTCAGCTGGAACCAGGGCCTTAGTCAGGGTGGAGGGAATTATGAACAGTTCCAAATACCAGGCAATTTTGGCACAAAACCTTCA